>JAGDQP010003802.1:44425-55150 GCA_022664845.1 Lepisma saccharinum | reverse complement strand
ATATATATATATATATATATATATATATATATATATATATATATATATATATTTATTGAGAAAGTCGGAAATTCTCTGTTGTATTTTGAACGTTCTTTGAATTTGAATTGCTGGAATTCATATTCAAAACCTAAATAATGGTGTACAGTGTTCGAAGTTAGATATATTTGTTTTAAGATCCTCAATCGTTGGAAATATTGACACCATTCACGATGACCTGAAAACTTGAGAGAAGTGGAAAAGATTATCTGATTACGCACGAAAAATACTGGACGAATACAATCTAAAATTCCAAAATTTTCTATTTTTCTCTATCTTGTCTTGTTGGATCCTTATTACAGCTCTTTAATTTGTTTAACGTTGCTGGTAGGGACAATGATTGTATACTTGTTCATGAATGGTCTTGAGTCTATGTTCTTCAAGATATGTCTCATAAAAATAACATTCTCTCTTAACAAGACAATTCGCAAATCCATATGTCAAATTTTGGATTTCCTTCTTTTTGGGGCATAATTCCATTTTTTTAACAGTTGGATCAACAAACTTGACGATAACAAGATATCATGTTGTGTTTTTACTTCAACTGTTCTACTGTAAGGGCACTTAACCATTGTGTCTTTTAGATATATCCTGTTACGTATGTGTTTAGTTGTTATCCATTTTAGTGATCTGGAACAGCAATGCTAAACTAAGGTCATATGTTTCAGAAGAACCTATCTTTTTGAACCGGCGTACATTTAGATAGCTTCCTTAGTCAGTTCCATAGAATTTTTACTATAACTCTGGTTTCATCTTGGTCTACTACTGCTGTGGGAACGTCTATTGCTCTTGCTTGTAATAATAGATCGTATGATAACATTTTAGTTGAACATCGATTGCACGTTAATTAGAACACTCAATATCACCTTTGGAGCTGTATACACTTACTTTGTTGTCACGAATGGTGGTTTATCTTTCATTTTAATCCTGACAAAAATGTCACCTAGTATTTGATAATGAATTTTACCAACAGTGTAATACTTAATTTTAGGTTGTTTCTGGAACCTTGGCCTTTTGTTGTGTCATTGCACTTTATTGTGAATCTAGACGCCATTCGTGTGTTTCTAAAATACCTAAATCAAGGAGAAAATTGTTTCATTTTTCATTAATATTACTTTACATGGATTACAAAATATTTCATTGAACTTTGAATTATTGATTGACAGTATAATTGAAACACTTTTTTCCACTTCTAAATTCCTTTAATAATTTCCATTATCCAATTTACAGTCGATTTTCAATTTATTGGTAAAACTCGTCTATATATATATATATATATATATATATATATATATATATATATATCTTAGCATTGCAATCTATAAGTGTTTTGATATGTTCACTAATAATTCCTACTACAAAAAAATAGTTGGTTGTCCTTTACGATGAGAACCTGAGATCTGAGTATGAATTTCGCTCGAAGAGATAGATATCTGGAATCCTTAACGATATTTGTTTTCAGTACTGAATTGGTGTTCTAAACTTGTAGACTATTGATATGCCTATGCACTTCGCGATATTGTTGAAAATACCCTGGCAGTTATTGAAAATTATGGATCAATTATAGCGCATTTTGAAGTCTCCCCTTAGTAGGGGTACCTCCTTCTTTACCTTAGTGTTCGATAGTTTTTCTGCACCTTGTATTTGTTGTTTATATTTTTTTCGTCATCCAACTTCAATATCAAGTCAAGAACTGATATTTTTTTCATATCCATTTTAGCTTATTGTGAAGCATTGGTACCTACTGATAACTGGGCTTTTGGTGATTGCATGGATCGTGCTAATATAGCTCTGTGGATGGTGTCGTTACATAAAAATTAGGTTCTGGATATGCTGATATATAGGAAACATGCTCAGTCGGATGCATTACTAGGCTTTGAAAACATGCTGTAAAAGATTCAGACGTTTAAAATGACACGTATAAAAATATAATACATAACAGTTAAAATGGCTCGGTAGAAGTACTAGATGTTCTAGAAATGATAACTCTAGAGATGTCACTGGGGGCCGAAGCTTCTGTTCGTATGATATCTACAGCAAAACAAATTCATATAAAGTCATGTTTTTTTTAAAAATAATTATGACCAGCAGCAAGAACCGCGTTAAAGCTGACGGGAAAGGAAAGCTATATTGCATTTACATAGGTGCGATCCAAAGGCATATAAAGTAAGATATTCTTGCGGTTACATATACGATCACTGTTGTTGCATACATGACAATAATGTATTACTTTCCAGTAACAAAAGAGTAACAACAAATTTACAAAGTCAATAATTTCGTAACGTACTCTGATTTGAGTGCAACTCTTATTTGGATTGAAGAACATTGTTTTTAATGAAATACAATTTAAACCACAAACACTACGAAATTGTATGATATCGACCGGTTGTCCAAAAACAGAAACTACATTGTAAGTTATCTTTTTGGAAATGCGGAGCACGGGTTCAAACTATGACAGACAAGTGGTGTAAGTTATTGTAATGAGACGTGGATCATCGGGTTAGTGTGTCAACACAACCACAATGAAAACAATCCACGAGTGGGAAGAATTACATAATGCTGCGTAAGCGACCCAGAAAGCAGACGATACTAACACCAAGCCTTGAAGCTTGGAAACATTGGAAATACGCCTACCAAAATGGGATATAAAAGGCCTGTCAAGAACATAAGAAATATCACTTACTTGCTTCGAATAGTGGACACCTCTTCCTCCCTGACTTGGACTGGGGTCGGTATACCTCATCCTTGCTAACTTGGACTGGATATAGTATCCGTGATTTAAACCCTTTCCACTCCGAAATCCCAAGTCAAGATAATGATTACAGTAGAAGTGAACCACAAGTAAAGGTCAATACAAAAGCCCGTGTTCGGGACACTCTTTTTGGTATCTGTAAAGTTGTTGTATGTTATATAGTTATTGGAACTTTTTATAATAAAACTTATTGTCGGTTAAAACGTCAATAAGTGTGTTGCTCTATTATTTCATAAATAACTACAATAATAATCGATCCTATGTCATATGGACTCTACCTGATTCAATCGTATATAACAAAAACTGTGCTACCACATCGTATACGATCCTTTCACTAACAGGACTAAACCACAAGATCATTACGTGGTGGAGTACCGGACTTAATAAGAAAAAAAAAATTACTTTTAACGAAATGAGAGAAGCTCAAGGTTTATAAGGATAACAGCGCTCTTATAAAAGTGGTTGTTAGAGGATACAAATAAGAACATATAAACCAAAAGTGCAATATTTCGAAGTATAAACGATAAGTGTTCAACATAGTGTAAAAGTGACAGTAAAACCTAAACAAATACAAAAAATAAACCATTTTGTGGAAAGTGAACATCTGGGAAAACCTGCCCAAATTTCATAATTGGATATGTACCCGAAAAAAAGAAGAAAACCCATCTCTGGAAAACATTATTGGACTTTCCCACTCTCAAGAAAAGAAGATAGCAACTCATGAGGAGAATTAGATTTCTTTTCAGAAGACCGCAAAAGGACGGATGCAAGAACGAAACCAATGTATGTTTCTTTAAACTGTTTCAGGTACCAATCTTTTTTTTTACCAAAAAAAGGAGAGTATATAAACATATTTATTTTATGTGTAAATACCTGTAACCTGCTCCGGAAAAAAGACCGGAAGAGATACTTCAAATATTGAAAATAATTTTGAAGAAGAAAACGAAATGGCAACAAAACCATCCTTCAATCTGCCACATCTAACCAAGTACTCGGGAACAGTCCACCAAGATCCCGATTGTTTTTTTATGATCTTTGAACATCTAGCTAATTTGCAAGGATGGCCAACCCAAAAAAAGTCAAGATACTCCCAATGTTTCTGCAAGACAATGTTATGGATTTAATATTTGAATTGCAATCCCTAAACCAGTTAGAAGCATTAACTTACGACCGACTTAGGGAAAAAATGGTTAATCTTAATTGTCCTCGGCTGCCACAATATAAGACTGAGATGGAGAGCAATCTTTTCCAACAACACCCCGAGGAAAACGTAGATGCATACTTTCTACGAAAGTTGAGAGCCGTACGGCACAACCTTCCGAAATGTACGGAAGAGGCCAAGGTACTTATAGTTAGGACTGCAAAGAAATTTGCTGATGAAGATTGCATTAGAAACTTATAAAACCGTTGACTAAATGCAAGCAAAACTTCAAGCCCTAGAAATATCTCAAGATCTGATAAGAAAAAGTTACTGCGTGGAAAAGGCGTAGCCGAAATATCCATAATCCTTATAGGGATGAAACCTTACCTCAAAATATAACTTTTAATTTGCAAAATCAAAATCTTCAAAATTTACGTACTAGCAATATCCGGGGTAACAAACTAATTATCCAATAAATTCTCAAAACCCTAAAAAACAATGTTAAATTACCCAAACCCTACCTCCTTGGAAAATACAAGAATCTATAATTGACTTTTCTAAAGAGGAACCAGAACCCCCTGAATATGATCACATGTGACAAACCTATCCACAAAATCCTACCAAAACAAAATGCAACAGTCTAACCAAACCACACCACAATCTCCAATTCTTTCATTTTACAATTCGCAACCAAGAACACCTGGCCAAATACCTATAAAACATGTTATCGACACCTCTGCCTACCAAATTGAACAACTAAAGTCACAACCTAGTGTGAACTTACCGAGCAGTGGATAAGCTTAAAATCATAAAATTCAAAATAATTGAAAAAATTAGAATTTAGTAAATTTATATATATTTATTGTAAATTGTTCTATGAAATTGAAAAAAAAACTGCCACCATGTTTCGATGAGGATGGACCAGAGTAACAGCTTTAGAACAATGATGCAATATATTGCAATTAATGATGTCAATCGTGAATTTGTTCACCTTAGACCAAGTTGCTATACTCCTTATAATGGGAATGTAGCCTTTTACCCTACATAACGAGAGGAAGTTCCAAGTAATGCTATGTCAGTCCCAACCACACACACACACTTACAACCTTACCGGAAGAACATGAATTGCTATATAAGACCAATCAGCGATCGTCTTCTTCTGCTGTTCGACATCGAGATCCAGAACGTCAACTACACTCCAGACAGATCGAGAGGAATAATGTAACACATTGTCAATTTTTAATCTTAATTCGATAAATGAGAATAATACGAAGTATTCGTATACGAATAATACGAATACGAAGTAATTCGTGCAATATGAGAATAATACGAAGTATCACAGGAGAATTTCTATTTTTTCTATGACTTCAAAAAAATACTATCTCAACATTTGCCAGAGTCAAATGGCATAACTTTTATTCCGTTAATATTCCTATAAAGCTATGAGTATATTTTCAACAACCTATATTTTACGAAAATAACCAATAGTATTTTCTATATCCGAAATTTTACGAATTTCTTTAAGCTATGAGCTTCAGATTTAAATACCGTCATGTCTGTACAAATGAGGAAATATATTTCTTACAAAAGAGGCTTCCCCTAATTTATTTTGATTTCAAAACTTCTTCAATGAGAGAGTGCTAAGGGAAGAAAAGAGGAGTAGAATATTTACACATAATTCAATTTCGAACAAATTTGAGGAAATTAAAAGAGGTAAATAAAAATAAGCTTGTTATTCTTTCATCCCGGCAATGATTTCGGTAAGGTAAAAATAATTTGCGAGGGCATCTCTTAGATTTACATTATCACACAAGCGAGCGACATACATCCAAATCAAGGACGTCAGTCACGTGATCTCAGCATCCCTATACACTCCTTTTAGCTCCGCCCATAACTCCACCTCTTATTCCTCTCATCTTTTCTATCTCACCTTCTTCTTACGTGACCGTAAGCAGCTAATGATTTCTTAAAAGAATACCACGCGATCGTCTATACAAAATAATATTTGTAAATTTAAACTTTCAATCGTCTTTTACTTACAAATAATTTGGATTTTTATATGGAAATTACTAAGCATAAAACACTGCATTTTACATTAAATTATCCAATTAAATTAAGGATGTGAATGGAAAACAAAATCTGAAAATTGAGCGGCATCAATGCGTTCATAGAGAAATGTTTTTCGTACAAATCTTGGTTTATAATACGAAATACCGCACAATTAGCAACTTTAAACTTTGTTGTGCATTGCACTAAATCATTTAGTTTATTAGTAATATCCACATACTTCTTTTCTATTTCAATTCGGTAATAGTATTCAATATTTGGTCTCTAACATTTATTTTTATTACAACTATACTAGTGTTATGGACGAAAGATATAACTGTATAACAAGTAGCAATAATTTACTCATAAGATGACAGTTTGTCCGAAGTAAATAGCATTTGTTAATTACGTAAAACAGTAACCGCTCGATAACTCAGGTTTTATTTGTGGTTTTCTTTGAACGAAGAGTTTACTATTTTAATTCTTCCAGCTATTCTTTAATTATTCAATTTGGACATAATAATAATAATAACTATGGAATTTTCAACAACTTTTATTGCTATTAAATACTATTTCGCAACATTTTAATTTTCGGAATCACTATTTCCAAACTCGACTTTAAAGCCAAAGACACGAACGGCCATATTTAAAAGATAGCAATAATGAAAATTAGAGAAAAATATTTGCCAATTAGTGCAGGTTAGATTCGTCATAAAGCCCTTATAACACATTTAGGCTATTGAATAGTGTTTAATATGATTTTAACAAAGCAATATGACAACGAATTCCACGCTTTTGATACCAACATTTTTCTTTCAGCTTTACTTTTATACACAAGAAATCTAACTTCAAGGTTCGTTTTAGTTTTTAAAAACTATTGTTCCTTGACATTTTAAGGTAACGTTCTGATCAACGTTCTTTTAAAACTTTAACAATTTAAAATGATTTACCAACAACTTATGGCAATCATAATCATTAACATCTTAGTAATTCTCTTAATTCTTGCGTATTATTTTGCTTCAACATCAATGCGAATATATTAAATGAATAATTATCCAACATAGTGTACAAACACCCTCACAAGACACTAATTGAACCGATCATAATATGAAATTGACCCCATCTGAGTCTCAAGGTTGATATTTAGTCCATGAAACGGCAACTCAACAGTCATCAGAACCTAAACCTTTTATTATGATCGATATCCCGTTCAAAAAGTAAAAAAAAAAGCACCCAGATTGACAAATTGTATTTAACCGTAGTGTACTAACATGGGTGAAAATTCACCCATGGAAAATATCAAATCGTTGTCAGTAGAAGGCGTAAGCGTCGCAGGATTCTCAACTTGCAGATATCATCCCCTGCTTTAGTGTGATTTGTGTTGACATGCGTACCGGCCGCGTTGTATGCACGTGCTATTCTGTGCATAAGCGATCTGGGTGAAAATTCACCCGTGTTAGTATATATTAACGGAACTTCTAAATATGATTATTTGGCTAGTGCGTTAAGTGAATTGTTGTTGAAAGAATTTCCCGGCGTTATTGAGTATTACAATACGACCAAAGGAGGGGTTGATGAGTTTGACAAATTATGTAAGAACTTTTGTTGCAGCAGGAAAACTAGAAGATGGCCACTTACCATTTTTATGGCATGTTGAATGCTAGTGGTACCAATGCTTACATAATTTTCCAATTCAATGCTGCTGCTCATGGAAGAAAAAGTTGTAACAGGATGGAGTTTCTATACAGACTTGTAAAGCCTCATCTCACAAGACGTTTACAAATAAAGAATCTGCCCCAATATCTTCGTATGAAAATTGAAGAAGTCATGGAGAAGAAAGTCAGGATGAAGAAGCAAGCCAGAATGAGGATAGAGAACCGGTTCGTCAACTACGTCCAAACACTGCAAGGCAAGGAAGATGTCACATGTGTCCATCTAAGTTAGATAAGAAGTTTGGTGTCCGGTTTGTTAAGTGCTCCAAGTTTGTCTGTGGTAACCACCGTGAAACTACCTATAAAAACTGTCTTCGAGAAAGAGGAATGCAAAAAAATATTGGATTTTTAGTTATTTCAAATCTTATGAGTAATACTTATCCAAATATTTGCAATAATGTTGTACGCAATTTTGTATTAAAGTATTTATTTAGAATTTTTTAAAAAAATCGACATTTTACAGCATCAAAAGAAAAAATCTTATTTTGCCAAGAAAACATTTAAAGCAAAATTTACTTTTTACGGTCTCTCACATCTCACATATAATTTTTATATATTACTGCACATTTATTATGTTAACAATTTTATATATTATCTTAATTATGTTTTTAATAGTATTGTATGCAATTTTATATTAAAGTATTTATTTAGAATTTTTTATTTAAAAAAATACATTGGAACGCATCAAAACAAAAAAAATATTTTGTCAAGAAAACATTTAATGCAAAATTTACTTTTTACGACAAAAATATGTCATAAGAACTATATTATCTTACAGATTCGTCACATATTGCAATCTTAACTTTTTTCAAAATTATGCACCAAAAAATTATGTGGGTGAAAATTCACCCGTGTTAGTACGTATAGAGTATTAAAACATGTTAGTACACTACGGTTAAGATACAAGCATTTACTCAATATATCAATATATTTTCTACTCCTATAATTCAGCTATTATATTTTAGTGTGATATAATCCTTTAGCTTAGATTTTAATTAGTTAGACCTATACTATGACGGACGCTTTAGCAATTTAATCCCATATTCATACGTGTGGTTCTTTCTTTTTGTTTTAGTTTTGTTTCTTAACATTGCTCAATAATATTCATTTCATTTATAATTTTAGCTTTTTAAATTAGTTATAGTCACTTCGAATTGTAGTAAACCACTTTATAGGTTGCTCACTTCATAAATATAAAAATATATTCAAAATATCTAATATAAACGGATTTATATTCTTATAACCGCATGTAATGGTATATAAAGGATTTATTTCAATTTCTTATTTTGAAAGATGATATTCACATTACGTAGATATTTTGCACACCGTTCAAACAGTCCAATTTTAAATGTCTTACTCAGATTTAACTTCACTATTCTATCTTCTTTATGCTTCACTTCTGAATTTCGAATACCCGTCAGGTATCAATTAGGATAAATGTGAACTTTGAATAAAGCCACAATGGAAATCACATAAAAGTCAAACAAAATAAAAAATAAGCAGCAAAGGAATCAAAGATACAAAATTCAAACAAACAAAATTAAAAGCTTGATGCTATTCTCCGATACAATAATTATATAATCCATCAACAACACAAGATTCGTCAAACTATTGGAGATATTAGAAACATCAAAATCCTTCTACAAAAATCAATTTTACCGCAGAATTACTAGACTACAATCAAACTTTCGAACTTCAATCAATGCAGACATCGCAGTTCAACATAAAATTTCAACATTTTTTTTAGTAGACCTTCCAAATCCAGAATATTCTTCATTTTCTACCAGAACTTCACGAGCAACATTGATGAATCCCAGAGATCCGAAAGTGAATACCATATACATCAGTTGTGACCCAGAATAAACTTCATGTACCACAGTTTTCACCCTAAAGTGTATACTTCGTTTTTTTAAAAAAAATCCCCATTTCAATCCCCACAAACTTCAGTGATTATTAGTAGCTTGTCGCGACATAAACATTTGTTTTATTTGTTGCCCCCCCTACTTTTTGTTATCCAAGTTTGGAATGATTTATAAGTGCTCGATGAATTGTAATTCTGGGCTGAGATTACACATTGAAGTGGTGTCTGACTGTGTGACGTCATATAGTGACGTGTGAGTGATCGTAGGTTATCAGGCACGTTCGTATTAATTCGTGTCACGTCCGCCATTTTGTTTATATTTCGAAGCAACTGGTTTTGCACGATCAGTATGTATTGACAGGTAAGCTGCGTAGGTACTATGAGTAATCGTGTTAAATTGATTGATTTTGTTATGGACATTTCGTGTGGAGTGGCGGATTGGGAGTAAGTCTGGAATTGTGGTAAAGTCATTGTGTCTTGTTTGTGGTAATTCCTGTGGTCTAATATTCGTAAAAATTTGGTTAATGACCTCCCTGTGAATTAGTTTGCCCTCCCAGTTCAGTGCTCTGCACCAGTGCCCATTGATTTTTTCGTAATGATAATTGTATGTAAATCAATCGGTATATTCTTTTAGAAGTGAAATATGTTTAGTAAATGCAGTAACCTATTTTGTATTCTTATTTTTGTTATTTGAAACTGACTTCATTGCTAAGATTACGGAAACTTTTGAGCGATTTGAAAGATTGCTTGGATACACAATCCATGTGACCTCACGTAACAATTTTGACAGCCATTTTGTTGTATTGGATTTGAGTGGCCTTAAGTTATTCATATATATATATATATATATATAATAATAATAAATCACAGCCATATTCAATCCACTAGTGGATGAGGCCTCTCCCCGGAGGGAGGAGTTGGTCTACTGCTCCCACGCTGACCAGACGGGTTGGGAGAGGAGAGCCGAAGCTCTCACTGTGATCGCCACTGTCTTTTATTCACAGCAGCTCCCCAATTGTCCTCACGATGCTGGGTCCCCCCGACGATTTGAGCCCCCATCGGGAATCGAACCCGGGACCGCTCGCACTGAAGTCGAGCGCGCTACCGACTAGGCTACGCAGGAGCTCATATATATATATATATATATATATATATATATATATATATATATATA
>JAGDQP010003802.1:0-44415 GCA_022664845.1 Lepisma saccharinum | reverse complement strand
TATATATATATATATATATATATATATATATATATATATATATATATTGGAATTAAAGTATTTACTTGTTACTTAGACATTTGATTTTGAATTAGTAGTTGACAGAACCACCAAAATCATTACTGCTAATTTAAGTCCAACTCCGGTTGGCCATTGATATCACGACAACCTCAATCATCAACATTCACGAAATTTGAACATGACAACCAGTGATTTATTTTCGAACCCAAAAGTGTACTACAAGTGTTTAAAATTTAATTCTTCATAACTTTATACTTTGACCAGTGATAGTAAGTATAATAGGAGATCCCGGACAGTATTCTTCATATACGCCAGACATTCTTAAAGGTATTCATATCAATGTGAAATTACGTTCAAAATAACTTTGAGACATTCTATTTGAATTTTTTTTCTTCTGAATATTGCGCTGATAATACGTCAACATTTAATGAACATTATAAACCAAATATTGAACATTCAAGTAATAACAGTGTAATACTCACCAATAGTCACCGACTTGAACTTGAACTTGAACTTATGTCACTACACCACGATGTTGTGTTCCGATATCCTTTTTCTCGAACTTTATGTATAAATCCAACTAGTGCATTTTTTTAAAATTCTTTTATATACTTCGCGCTTGTTAAAACTTTGACACTTTGACAGTAATATTTTAGAACTTTGATACTTTTCACTGCTTCGCAACACAAAATTGTACGTATTCCTTCACAGGACATATATATGTTTCAATTTTTCGAAATGATGCCAAACATAAAATCGTTGACAAACATTTCACTACAACTTTGAACATTCGAGATCAATGAACACTATATTTCTGTGCTACCGACCGAACTCTTGTACAAACTTAAAAAAGACTCACAACTCTTATAAAGCACACTAAACTTGTGAAACACAACCTTCCAGTGTACACTGACTTAGCATATCTCAGCAAAAAACTCTCTTACAACTTTGTGATAACGCACGATTCACGGACAGTAATATGCAAATACTAGTACAATGACCATCAATGTCAATATCAAGTGAAAATTTATGAACTTTATACCACATTCATTTTCAATATGAACATATACAACATTCAACTTTTATTTTCAATACCAATTGTTTTATATATATATTCATAGTTAACTGATTTTATGTATAATAGAATATAAACAATAGAAAATTGCAAAAATATAAGAACATTTAAACAACATTTTTCGAAACTAAAAATGAAGTGACAATTTTCTTGTAGATATGTATTTTTAGTATATTTTCTCGTTATATTATTCTTTAAGATTACAAGCCATTGCAAGTTTTATATTACACTTTATTTTGAATTGCATTTTGTATCCAGTACATTTTTTGTGAGTAGTGTGAACTTACCGAGCAATGGATAAGCTTAAAATCATTAATTTTAATCATAAAATTCAAAATAATTGAAAATAATTAGAGTTTAGTAAATGTTTATATATTTATTGTATATTGTTCTATGAGATGGAAATAAAACCGCCGCCGTGTTTCGATGAGGATGGAGGAGAGTAACAGCTTAAGAACACTGATGCAATATAATGCAATAGATGACGTCAATCGAGAATTTGTTCACCTTTGACCAAATTGCTATACTCCTTATGATGGGAACGTAGCCTTTCGCCCTACATAACAAGAGGAAGTTAAAAGTAATGCTATGTCAGAACGAATCACACACACACTTACAGCCTTACCGGAAGAGCACGAATTGCTATATAAGACCAATCAGCAATCGTCAAGAGCGTCAACTACAGTCCAGATCGCTCGAGAGGAATATACATTGTTATTATTATTTTTGTTCATCTTATTCTTTTTGCTTCATGTTTTGACTTGTGAAAATTCAAAGGCTGTCCAACTTAGAATCTTCTCTTCATTGAACATCTAACTTCAACATACTTTCAGGTATGAATTGGGACCCGTCTTATATTGCGATATCAAGCGTGTGGCATAGGATAGGATCTCAATGTCACCCCCAAATAATATATGTTTAAAGTTGAACAATTTCGATTTAATTAGTTTACTCTGCCCATCGACAGTATATGTGTTGTGTTAAAATGTAATCAAGTTACATTCAATTATATCGGTAATAAACCCCCTTTCGCAGCCAAGTAGTTCTCATGTATAGCTGAGCATCGCTACGCCAAATCTCCGAATGAAGACTTTACTATCTGACAAATACGAGAAAAATACACTTTTATACACTAAATAATCAGTAATTTTACCCAGAAAATCAACTTTATTTTTAAATGTTGTCTATTTCTTTTGAGACGTTCACACTAGTTTAAATGTTAACTCTCAATCCAATTTTCAAAATATTACAAATAAATTAGCGGAATTATCACTCACTATAGCCAAAAATGCATCAGACAAACCGCCTTGTAAAAAGAAGGGAAAAAATAATTATAACAAAGGGAAATATAACAACCAACAGTAGAATGTGCAAGACAAAAATAAAAAAATCAAACAAAATGAATCAAGCGATTCACTTACCGTTTGTTCTGAATGTTTTAATCCTGGACCCAATTCACATGTATGTTTTCAAATAAAAACAAAAAAGCAAATATTCAGGGAAACTTTCATCAACAGACGAACGGGCGTATAAAATAACTGCCACTTCACACGCAAATTGGTTCAACCCTGTAGATATTTCGGGAAGAACAGAAAATTTAAAACGAACTTATATTAACTTTGAAACGGATCACAATCTATCTTTGATAAAGTTACAAACCGGTGGTAAAGTAGTACATACAATTTTGTATACAGCTAGATCCATTTCGATCTGACCAAAACAAGAATTCCATAAGAATAGTCTATTGATTCCTTATAAAACACAAATACGAGGAATAGCTAAAAAGCTATTAGAATTAAAACTTGTGACTTTAATAAAGTTTAAAGTTGTGACAACCTTATCCACATTATTTTAGAATAATGGAAAATAGTAATATGTGCCCCATTTTCGGTCTAGATTTGTTAAAATGCCTCTTAGGTAAAGTAGATTTAGAAAGAAAAATTGTATGTTTCTACAAGAAACCAAGGAAAGCTATTCTCTAAGAGGAAAATAGAAACAGATAAGACATTGCTCCATCCGTAATTGTGTCATTAAAACAACTTTCAATGACAAACGTCTACTCAGCAACAAATACTACTATCCCAGCGAAATCTTATTTTTTCTTCCGGTGACAGTTAATAAGAACGTACAAACAGAATCAGCATTTCCTTACAGTATTTGTAAGACAAATACAACCTGCAAGCGTTGACACTGAAGATGCCTGTTGATCATCCAACTATGTTGGTAATAAACCCGACAGCAAATATGGTTAAATTTACGAAAAATTTCTCCAATTGCTTACATTAAAGAAACAGTAGAAGAAATTTCTCTTCACGTCGAAAGTAGATGCGGACACCATATATAACTATCGTACTAAACAAAAAAATGAAAGATTAGCATACACTGAAAAAAAAATCGATTTCTCTATTTGATATAAATCCAGAACTTTCAGTGCAAACTAGAAATCAAATTGCCATATTACTATATACATTTCTTGATTTGTTTTCTTATCATTTAGCTGACGTTCAATATTTTAAAGGCTACACACATAAAATACGCGTGGATAAGGTAGCGGATATCCAAGCCAGGTCACTGCCTATTCCAATTTCTAGACGAAGGCAAATTGACCTTCAACTTAGTCAACGAGAGAAAGTCGGGATCATTAAAGAAACGTCTTCCAGTGCATTCTCTTCTGCTCTTCTTGTGGTACGTAAACCAAATTCACAAGACTTTGCTTTGGTTCTAAATTTGCAATTTGAACAAATATGCAAAATAATTGGCTATACCATTTGCGTCATCAGAAGAATTTTTGTCTAGCCTAAAAGGAAAGTAATATATTTCCACCGTGAATATCCACCAAAGCTGTTATCAATTTTTATTGGATAAAAGGAGCCCCAAATGCACTACTTTTGACGTAAACCATACGAAAAATATCTACAAGTTTCAAAGAGCAGTAATGTGGCATTCCACCTAAGCATCGGCTTTAACGATAGTAACAAGGTAGCTACTACAAGGATTGCCAAACAGAATTACAAGTTTCGCAAATGCCATCGTCATACGGTCATATACACAAGAAAACAACTACAAAACCTACATTCACTTCTAATAAGCCTCAGTAGATACAACTTGAGAATGGCGCCGAAGTTACATCTTTCATATAACTCTTTGCAAGTATTGGGTTTTAAACTTAGTGCAAATATTATAACTATTTCTCCAAAAATCGCAAAGAAAATACAAAATTATCAGAAACCTCGAAAGGAACGAAAACTTAAGGGTTTATCGGACTCTGCTCATCTATTAGATCGCATCTTAAAAATTTCACGGACAGAATTGAACCCTTTCAGAGATTACCGGCAAAATATTCAACATTCAAGTGGGATCAATCATCAGATGTACTCTTTGAACAACTAAAATCTGATATAATAAATGCTTTCTCAATCTCTCATTTTGATCCAGAAGCAATAATTCGTGTGTACACTGACGCTTCTACCTATCAATTAGGATGGCTCATCACTTGTTACTAACCTGAAAAGGACGAAGAAAAGGTAGTGTCATATTACTCAAAATGATTAACGGACACAGAAACAAGATATTCAACATGGCAGAAGGAATTAGCTGGGATTGTCTACTGTTTAAGGAGATTTTCTTACTATATTCTCAATCAAAAATTTACTCTGCACACAGAGAATAAAAGTCTATCGACCCTGCAAACTCAAAGCAATCGAGTCGAAATGTTTGCGCGCTAACGAATATTCCTATCTGATTACTGTTTTGATGTCAAACACAAAAGAAGTTCAGAGATGCCTGCAGGTTTTTCCAAGATTAGGGAACACAGAAGACATCAAGAAATAAGAAGAAGAAAGCAAAGAACAATTAACAGCTAACAGACATAAAGTGACAGACAATGTCAAAACGTCAGAGGAAGAAATAGTATTTCTTTCAATGGCTTCAGAGAATAATATGCTGGTTACAGAAGAACTTCCTACAAGAATCAGACTAAAAATCGAACGAAGGAAAGAAAACTCTTGCACAAAGATAATTGCTGCACTAGAAGGGCGACAACTAGAAGATGCAACAACAATCCGTGCAGTAAGTTACCATTGTTTGAAGAGTAGAGTAATATACAGTACCAGAAAACATCCAGAAATTGGGGATATAAAAATGGGATATAAAAGGCCTATCAAGAGCCTAAGAAATATCATTTACTAGCTTCGAATAGTGGGGACCTCTTCCTCCCTGACTTGGAGTGGAGTGAGGATCCTTCTTAACTCCGTCTTGGACTGGAGTCAGTATACCTCATTCTTGCTAACTTGGACTGGAGTTAGTATCCGTGATCTACACTCATTTCCTCCAAAATCCCAAGTCGAAGATATTCATTACTGTGGAGGTGAACCACAAATAAAAGTCAATACAAAAACCCGTGTTCGAGACACTCTTTTTAGTATCTGTAAAGTTTTTTATGTTAGGTATGTATGTTTGTTATGCATATCTTTAAAGTTTTGTATGTTTTTGTATAGTTATTGGAATCTTTTTATAATAAAACTTGGTGTCGGTTAAAACATCAATAAGTGTGTTGCTCTATTATTTCATAAATAACCACATTAACAATGGATCCTAGGTGTCGTTATAGGACTCTATCTGATTTTATCGTATGCATAAAGACTGTACGCATATACGATCCTTTCATTGACAGTACTACACCACAAGAGCATTACGTGGCGGAGTACTGGACTTAATAAGAAACAAAATATTACGTTATTACGAAATTAGAGAAGCTCAAGTTTATTCAAAGAACTCTAGTTCTACCCGCGGTGTAATATATTTTGCCGTATCTCAGTTATGGTCGAGATTGAATTATTAGTATAGACGTGTTTGACATATAAGTTCCTAGATAGTCAATAATTTTTGTTAACAAAGGAAATATGGTTACGAAGTTGTGAAGTTTCTAAATTAGAAATATTTATTTGTCACTTGTTTAAGACAAACCTTTTTATTCGGCACAAATGTGGATATATTCTTTCGATTCTCGTCAACTTGAAATAATATAGCACATATGAAATAATGAGGTTTAAAAAAAGGCTTTCGGTCCTATTCATACCCTGACCTTAAATGTCTTACGCTTCTCATGACGAAATGGCGCTAATTTTATCATGACGTACTGGAAGATATGTCAAATTTGACGTGAACAGTACTTGGATTGTCACTCGTGTCCACCCAACCATACTACTTTTAATCCGGCACATGGTAACGCGCCCAAAATTGTGACTTGTGCTCAATGTTTGAAGCTATCTTCATGTCTAACAGTATTGCAGTAATAAATCTGTTCGGACTTCTGAACCAACAAGGTTAGCGGACGCTGATGCACGTTCGTTATCAAATAATTCCATATCTTGATAGTGGAACGACAATTTGAATAATCGATCTACGCTTTCCAGTGAGCTGTTATTCCAGATTTTAAGTTTTAGAAGCTCACCGTTCGTCAGAGCTCCTGCTAAAGAAAATCCCACCGCATGTTATTTCGTCAAAGCAGGCCTCAACTTGAAAATTTATTGGTGATGGAATAAACTTCAGAACATCTATTGACCTGTTTTAGTTTTCCTGACCTTAAACAATTACTACGGTGACAGAAGAATCATTTGTCAACATTGTTATCAGGATATGGCACAAATGAGTCCATAAAGTATTCTCTTTCAGAAAACTGAATAGTTTTAAAGTTTTACACAAGTACTTCAACTTTTAATCGTAAGACACTCATTTCTTGTCTTATCATCGATAATGTGATGAATTGTGTTCTGAACCACATCAGAACATACACCTGGGCCATTTGAAAAAAAATGTTTAAAACTTATTAGACAAGGCTGGAAATAATGTTTGATATTGACAAATACATGTGTTCAAACTTTTTAAAGTAATTGCGGTCTGTGAAACTATTGGTTAGAGTGATATATATTTCAATACCATATGTTACAATGATTGACATACATACTGGGCTAGATTTAAAATGTGCCCCTTCCCAACGGAAAGAAAGGAAGATTCCGACTCAATATCTTTTCTCTCATGTGAACAATCTGTTGCCAGAAGGTGTAAAAATAAATAACCGTTTTCATTAAAATAACACATTGAAGACAGAAATACAGAACCCATCAAGTTATCCACCATATGAAATTGACCCAAGGAGTTCGTAGATTACCGATAAAAGGGAACTTTAAAAATCATTCAGTAGAAGATTTTCGGAAGTTCATCCCATCATCTTTAAACGTTTTAACTAAGTTCTACATTGACGAAATAACTTGAGCAAACTATGTCACCAAAATGCTGTTAGCAACCTCTCTGACCAAAGATGGAACTACTAAAAAATGAAAATCGGCTACAACGTCCTACTGAAAACATTGATCAACTGTCCAAATTGGCATTATCCTCTCAAGCTATGGAAAGATTTGAGATGCAGAATACGTCAGTGTCCACTTACGTTACTGATTCAGAAGTTTGAGATCAGTTTATTATGTTAACACTGTTAGAAAGGAAGACAGCGTTAGGTTTTGAGCACAAGACACAAGATACATAGTGTTGAAACGTGCCCGCGTTATTAGTAAGATGCTTGGGTGGACACGAGTAACAATCGCTCAGCTGCAACTTCTATTTGGTTAGTACTGTATCGTTTCGTAGGAAGTTAATTATGAATTTCAATCGTTGTTTTTATTGCAACATGGACATAGTGCATCTAGTGTAAAGAGAGTTTTCTCGATCCTAATTTATTATATATGCTTAAATTGGTCCTCAAGTTCAACTAAAATAGACACTGAAGAGAACACAACTTTATATAATAAAATAAAGTTTTGTATTTTGACCTCAAAGTCGAAATTTTAAAGCAATCAACAGCATTAAGGTATCAACGAATCAAGCTGATTTTTTTTACAAATTAATATAAATGTCTAAAGAAACCTTTCGGCACCTCAGGTATTTACGTATCTTGAAAAACCTTCATTTTTGAACAACTCTAACATATATCCTCGTCTATTAAATATACATCATCCGCGTACACGAACAGTTGATTGGAATAATTCAATGTAAGTTAATTTATGTCCTCTTATATTTTATGATCGCATATGATAATACAAAATTACAACATTATGATTCCGGGATATCGGAATTTCAACAAGTCGGAATTACGGCATCGTCATACCTCCCGAGTTTTAAAAATTCTTAATTGCAGTTTGAAGAAACTCCTGAATTTTTCAATTTCGTTATTGACTGAGTGCTTCCGAAAGAATGGTAATAAGACTTGCAATGTAAATATATCTGGGAGATATTAAAACAAGTAGGCAAAAATACCCCAAATGTATATGTTAGTATTAAATTTGTGAAAATATGCACAAGTATGTAAGAACATATTCACAAAGTTCGTCGACAAATATTTGAATATGAGAATACATTTCATAAATTTAGAGAAACATTTATGTAATAACTAAAAAGTCTATGTTCAACGGTCCTTTCCGAAGACGAGAAGTAAAAGTAAGATGAACTCTCATGTCTTGTCAACACTTTCAGTAGTTCCCATGTGAAGAATCTTGGTTCATTTTCTTCCGGGGTAATTTTAGGTGTGTAGTATCTTCTAAATAATGATACTTTACACTGGACGCTTTTAACACAGAAATGAAAATTACGCATACAAACCTGAGATCCTATACTGCCAGTTCTGTGACGTGTGTGAGGGGTAGCAAAACTTCTATTTGTCTTAAGTTCTACAATAATTGTTATTGTTATTTTACTTGAACTCAATGAAATCTATCATGTATCATTTATTGTATGTATTTCTCATTTCCTATATTGTTCACAGTTTGGTTTCTCCGACTATATCTACTAGAATGGTCACTCTTCTTCTCCGGGTCTTGTGTTCGGTCTTTACTAGATTCACCTTGGCGGTCTCTGCTCTGGCACGTTTTCTGCACGGTTGCGTTAACTTAATACGTACTCACTGCTACCCTTCATGCAGTGGCAAGACTCAAATATGAGCTCAAGCTTCCTGGTAGTCTCAAACATGCCTCCGACGATTAAAGCATGTGTGACAGCTAGATGACGCTGCTGCATTACAGGCAACAGAGCTACATACAGTTATACAACTATGTTTCTGATATGCTTCGTTCCAACTCCCAACTCCCCGAGTGAATATTCTGACAATGAAGGTTTCTACACTCCAGTGCTATTTCGCATTAAAGCTCGTCGCTCTCAGTCACGTTAACTGACTGTATGCCACATCATCTGAGAGATAACATTTCCAAACGTAGTTTTTAAACCTTGATAGCCATGAAAATGATTCTGGTTGAATTAGTACCATTACAATGAAGGCCCGTTTAACACAAACAGGATGATTCGGAGATACTGGCGTCTGGGATCACCAATCATCTCCACCCCTAGTTCAAACTGATGGATGAAACTTCGAGCTGACATTCCCAACTGATCTGCTGAAAATATAGCAAGAGTCTTCACATCATAAAATTTAATCTAATGTCGCCTCCATATTCCAAAGACTGAATCACTTTTTGCCATGACTTCCCTCTACTCGTGGCACAGGAAGCTTTCTCTCTTTCTTTTGATCCTTTCCTCGAGGAGACAATTTCTTCCTGTTTTCACTGGAAAATCCAGTATAAGATCTTGAATGGCTATCGTCACTAAAGGGAGGCTTCTATCATCCGGCGGTGACGGTAGTTTCTAGGGTCAGTACCATGCTGCATCTTGCCAGGTTTGATCCTACATGGCAAGGAATATTCCCAAACTCGTGCGATGATGACCCTTTGATGTGTTCTCTTTCAAATCTAGTAACTTAGGAATCAATTGCCAGCTCATTACGTAATTCTACTCATTTCAGTTTCTTCATTCGGTCATTTAAACGGTCTACTTGAGATTCCACTTTAGACACAGGAACGAATATCAAGGTATATTTTTCACTTAATTCAGATACACGTTCATTTACGTCAGTCTTTATTGGCTTCATATCGTTAATACAACCCGTCATTTGAACGTAGATTACTACGCACGTACATTGTAACCCATTAAGGGACTTACTGTTTCCCATCCTGTGAGGAGTGTTTCAATATTATCATATACTCCGTCAATTGCCATCTTCGTTGTCATTGAGGATACTCGTAGGACTTCCACATTAACACTATGCAAGTCTGACTCCAACTTCATAAGATACTGTAGACTGTTTTCTTCCACAGTTCTCGCCAGTATCGAAAGATTATCTTCGGTATTGTTTATCTTCTCTTTAGCTAGTCCCTGGGAAACTTGAAACTTATCATTTATGTCATTGATGTTCTGCTACAGCGTGGATGGCTCTTCTTTCATGGAGTTTTCGAAGGTCCTCAATATTCTATCCTTGCTGTTACCGAAGTTGTGCCTCACTCGCTGAGGGCTGTCTTCGGAGACGTTCTTCTTCTAACAAAGGTTGCAATTCCAGTATGGAAGTGAATGTTTCCAACTAGGCTCCGCCCGGTATGTGTGAGGTAACCGCGGTTTCAGCGCCTTAGTTCCATGGGGCTTGAATCTTTGCAGCATTCGCAAAGTTCACACTCCGTTGAGAGAATGCACTCCTCATCGCTAACCCCAGCATAGAAAACATGGAACTTCTGTCTACAAGTTTTCCCTTGTATGACGGAGATGTGTTCATCGTCCGCTTCACAGTATTTGTTTTTCACCTGAACGTTCCAATCCCCAAAATATCGTAACTTTCCCGGGTTTTGGCACCACTACGCAACGGTTTATAGAGTACGAGGAGTAAGAGTGAGTAAGCTCAACTGCAATGTCATATCAACCTTCAGTTGCTTCCGTGTGAAGAATTTTAGTTCAGATTCTTCCTGGGTAATGTCACAAGTAAAGTGTCTTCTAAATGAAGATACTTTACACTGGAAGCTTTTTACACCGAAATGAAACAACACGCATACAAATCTGTGATCCTATACTGCCATTTCTCTGAAGTGTGTCAGTGCTAGCGAAATTTCTATTTACCTTAGGTTTTACAATAGTTGTTATTTACTTGAACTCGATAAAATATCTCATGCACCATACAATGCGTTTATTTCTCACTTCATATATTGTTCACAGTTCATTATTATTGACAGTATAAGAAAGATGTCTTATCGCTTTTAATAAGTGTAACAATAATACAGGAAAACAATAACTGCATACAAAATACCTTACATACGAACATTCTTCACGCACATTGATTGCAAACTTTACAGAGAAGAATGAACGATAAGAAAAGACTGCAATTAGATTTCAGTGTGATCAGCTTGGTGCATTCACGAATTCAAAATAATCTCTAGGTACGTTACACCAGTTTAAATACAAATTAGCATCACATTCGATTCAACCTGTTATTCTCCTCATTCGGGCATTCGTATATTGAACGTCAAATGTTTCCCTAAAACCATACGCTATCATTTAAACAGAAAGCATCCATTAACGGCTGAGATCGTTCTTATAAACGAACGATAATGTGACAACATTTTGTTACTACTGGAAATAATATTCAGAGTATAACATTCGATTTTGACTTCATTCTAATATTTAATAGTCTCACTGGTTTCAAATACGACGTAAACACAATACTATAAATTCAGTCATACGCACACGTATACACACAAAATAAAAACTAGGGTTTAAAATAAGCAAATAAATCAATACTTTTATATTCTGTAAGTGCTCAAATCATTATATCACTATCGTGCAGTGATCACGACCTTAACACCTATTTGTCTCAATTTCAAAAAATATAAAGCGTGATACGACGAAAGATTCATCACACTTATTGTTTATCCGTGAATAACAAATGCGAATTTTTCGAAATACTATTCGACGAGCTTTGCTTGTTCATATATTTTTATAATGATATGAATTGACGTGTTTCCCTACTGCTGGTACACTCCAATTTTCCGCGACAATAAGCATTTACCAGATCCGCACAGCTTAGGTTTACTTCGGGTATCCAATTGCGATAATTCAGCAAATTTGTACAAACAATTGTCAGACTAATTGTATTACAATTGATCTTTACTTGGGAATTGAGATTGCTTAGTCCAATATACATAACAGTCCTTCAGACTCAGACGTATCAAAAATGAAATATTATAAGCATGTTATTAGCTAACGTGCGTACAGATAAATATAAATATTTTGCACACAAACGAAATGGTAGTTCTGGTCAGGTCAATAGATTTAGCTGAAGTCACTACTCTCTAAGAAAATGATAATAGAAAGTCACTATACCATAACTTAAATTCTCACTCCTAATAACGTCACGAAAAACTCGGAGAAACAAACTTCTCGCTTTGTTTGGTTCGCAAAATATGTGAAAAAGATGTAAAGTGATGTAGAGAGCTAAAGTTGTTTATTTATATGTGAAATGTACTCCTACATATCAATATTTCATGAGCAATAATTGTATGCCACACTTAGGTCAGACCCGTCTCCCCAAGTAGGTTAGTTTTCGTTATTACCATACTTAATACAGTATACATGGATACATGAGATAATGCTGCTTGTTTACCCTTTGAACATTTGTGAGCAATCCTAATATTTTGCAATTTGCTCTCTACTTTTTACAAGAACAAAGCCTGCTTAACAACAACGGCTTATCGGCCACTATTTTCATATAGCCCTATGAATGGCATGCGCAGAAACGATTGTTAGGAATAAAAAAAATCTTACTTACTTCGGTCGTCCTACTGCGGGGAATATACTCACAGATAACTTGGCAATATTCTTGTTCGAGAAATTGCAGTCTTCTGTTATCACCGGACAATTCGAACGACAATTATTAAATATTTGTGAACTCACCGATCATTTCTGCGTACCGGAAAAAAATCAACTTTACTGTGTATCTATCTAGCTCTCCCCGTCGTCTTCGTGCGTCAGCACATGGAGGAAAAACGCACTTGCTTACGTCATGAATAATTAGTTCACACAAAACAGCTTCAGAGAAGCAGAACAATCTTCATATAATTGTAAAAATGTATCATATCTTCAGTGGTTTCCAACCGGGTCGCCATGTGACACATGTTGCATATGTAATCCTAGAAAAAAATATTTCTGTTCGAAGCTAGAATATGCGTATTGGTAACATTGCGTGAAGCGCACAATAGATTTGGCTTTGTCAGAATATGGCCTGAGTTACTTAACAAAGCTACCGGTGGCCTAGGTGAGTGATGGAGTGTTTTGCTCCAGCCTCCTACTTTGCTGCAGTGGGTCTGTTTCAATACAATTTAATCCTGTGAATTCCTAAATGGGAAGCGTGGTGTAAAGCGCCTAGTCACAAGTATTTGATTACACAAATCTTTTCAACTTTAAATTACTTTCCAGCTTTTGTTTAGCAGTTTTAATCCAATTATTATTCCTCATATTTTTCTGTTCCTTCAGCTTATCCTGCCCACACAATTTTGGAAAATTCGTTCATTAATATTTTACACTTGTTTTACAATATGAGTATTTGCATCGTTGCTGAAATTTATAACGCTTTCTCTTTGAAGATTTATAAGAAAGAAAACACATTATTTTCAAAAGTGATATATTTCGAGAAGTAAGATTCTGAAAGGTTTTGCAGTTTACAAGGTTACAATACAAGGATTACATATTTCAAGCGAGAAACTCTTTCATGAAAACCATTTGTGTTCAGCATCACTTCTTACCTTTTCCTGGAAAGAATGCAAATACATAATATTTTAATCGTCAAACAAATATAAATGACAAAAATTGTGTTGCAATATCACTGAACGTTATCAATTACTATTTTTTACATTGTTTCCATTTATCTATGACAAATTACGGAAAGTCAAGTCAAGGAAAAACCTCTGGCCTAATTTCGAGGTATAATCTCCGAGAATGTCTAATTGGGCTGAGATAATCTAAAGAAAATCCATTAGAAAGGTCAACACTTATCTATATATCTAATGCTGCAAAACAAAATGCATATCCCCTATGTAACATTTCTACATTAGCTCCCTGATTTTCTGTGGCACATTTCGCACACTAGAGTTAAATTATGCTTCCACAGAGGTAGGTTTAGTTGAATGTGGCAAAGCATATTTACACATTATAATTATTTAATTATATTAAATTAATTCCCAATATTACTAATAAAGTACATTCACGAAATTCAAGCTAGATATTAGTTTGATATTGAACAAAAAGAAAAGTTCTGTTGGGGTCTGGAAAGTTTATTGTTCTAATTTAACTAACCCCTGGCGCAAATTTGAATAGTTATCAGCCTTGGTAAATCAGGGTTCCATCGTACGGGTATTACACTAAACACATTTAAATATTAATAAACCTCTCTAATAAAATCATTTTTAATTATGACAGAACTCTTTCAAAAAACTTGCTCAGGTTCATTGGCAATTATAAAAAAAATCGCCTTGCAAGTTTGAAAACGGAGTTGTAATGAGTGTTACTTACTCAAGGTCCGTTCGCAGAATCTCATTTCTTGAGAGAAGTGCTGTCAAGTTAATGTTTATCAATATCCCCTTAAAATGCATTCATAAATCTGATCACTCAATAGTGATGTACTATAAGAAAAGTCAATAATTCCTCCCCATGTTAAATTTGATTAGTTGTGCATGTACTGCTTCATGTTTGCGCTACATATAAAAGTTTGCAGACCACGATGTAGGAACAGACTCATTCAGAAATTTGGCAACTTCGACTCGTATTCACAGTATCGTTGCAGTGCTAGGTTCTCGTGTGTAGTTGAGTAATTTCCTTGACTGTCTTTTCTTGTCTTATCAGTAGGTTGATAGCGGCATTTTAAAAAAAGGCTTCCTCTGCAATATGCCGTACTTTATGGATAGTCATTTTCCTTGCAATTGATATAATGACAGCACCTGGACAAACAAATGCAGTTGCTTATAAGCTCGTTGTTAATAAATGCACTTACTGTTGAAACTCATAACTGCGTGATTGCTAAAAGTGCTTTCTTCTTATTTACTCTTTTGTTCTAGTGTAGACTTGTTAATCTATGTATCATATGAACGGCCATTGCATTGCTATTTGCGTTGTCAAATTTTGCATAAGGAGAGAAGATCTAAATAATTAATACTTGTTTGTGTATGAAAAATAAATGTTTTATTATGTTAAAGTGCTCCTCGATAGCCATACATGTTAAGAGATCCTTGGACTGGATTAGTTATGATGGCATATTGAGTTTTAATGTTAAGTCGTCTTTGCTATTCACATGTATTCTTAAAGAAAGGCAAATATAGCTTATCCAGAGGAAAAAAAAAGAATAAAATATGATAAACGTCACCCTTCATAATACAACATAAACTAAAGAAAACAGTTTAACGTTTAGTGTAGTCCCACGCGGTATCAGTTAAATAAAGAAATCTAATAGCGTTATACTTGAATTCATGTTTTATTAAGTTAATAAATCAGCATACCAAAAAACAGGACTCCTTATATTTACGTAGATTACGAGTACGCATTTGGTAGTATAAAGTGTGTCATAATTTCGCTGAATGTTTAATCAAATTTCTTTACGGCTTGCGTACATTTTCGTATCGATCTCAAGCAGCGTTGGCGTCTTTATCTTATTTTGTATCCATAATTCTTCTTGTTCCACTATAGTGTTTTTCGCCCTCTAACCGGGGTATATCTAACGTGAACGGTGCATTCGAATATAACTCACTAGTACGGGGTTTGAATCAGGTCATTGTGGCTTTGCCTACGCGTTACTTAAAGCCTTATCTCGTAGTAGAGATTTCTTATCGTGTTTTATACGTCGGCTTCCACTTTTTAAAAAAAACGCGGCTAAACAAAAATTCCTTTCGGTAGGCCTACAGGCTAAGGTAGATATCGACATTTTTTTTATTTTCAAAAATTTAAATCTCGCCTTATATGAGCGCTTTCAAGAAACTATTTATTGGTTTTTGATTATTCATCAAGAGCTGTTCAACGATACCCCACAAGACGTGTGTGTGTATATATATATATATACTCGCTTTGTTTCGCTGGGTTCGCCTACCAACTTCAGCGCTTTGAGAGGATGTGCCTCCTTTATCTTAACAAAAATCTCCCTGTAGCACTTCACCGCCATGGTGTCCATCTGCACCTTCCCACGGGGGGCTGCGCCCCCAAAGGGGAGGTTTGCCCCATTTATTGTAACCTACTCTTGGTCATGCACCTTCAAAGAAACTTTCGTTTCTCTACTTCCAATGATTTAGAAATTGGGTTTTTAGGACGGCCATTTTGGATCCAAGTTGACGAATTTATAAAAGTTTTCTTATATAGTCGTGACCTACTTGTGATGGTACAACTTCAAGTAAAATTTCATTTATCCAGCTGAAACGATGTGTAAAATGGAATTATGGGCGGCCATTTTGGATCCAACATGGCGACTATTCCCAAATGTTCTAATATTTCCCTAAACTACTCGTCATAATGCACCTTTATGCCAAATTTCGTTTCTCTAGTTCAAACGGTTTGGAAAATGTTTTTTTAGGTCCGCCATTTTGGATCCAAGATGACGTCTTTGCATACATCATGTAATATTTTAGTAATATACAAGTGATTATGCACCGTGTAACCAAATTTGATGTTTCTAGCTGCAGCCGTTTAGGCTGTGTATTCTATACAACAATGGGTTCGGCGGCCATTTTGGATCCAAGATGGCTACCCTTTCAACATTTTGTAATATTTTCTTGATCTACTAGTGGCAATATACCTTAATGCCAAATTTCGTATCTCTAGCTCAAACGATATGGAATATAGATTTCTTACTTCCGCCAATTTGGATCCAAGATGGCGTTCTTCAATTCATTAGGTAACATTTTCGTAATCAAACAGTGATGTTTTACCTTTACTCCAAATTTGATTTCAATAGCCCCAGCGATTTAGGCTGTGTATTCTATATAAAAATGGGTTCGGTGGCCAATTTGGATCCAAGATGGCGACCGATTTTGCTCATTGACGAACTTAACCGAGCTATTAAGCGATATTGTAGCACTGAACTGATTATTATTGATATATGCGTGAAGGTAGGTGCTAGCATTACGTCTCCGGTTGTCTTTGCTAAAAACGTTTTTGTGAAACCTTCTCCATTGATGGAAAATTATACATCTCGAAAAATTCTCTATAGACAGCGAGAACCTTGAACGATTATGTATTCTACGTTGCAGGGCTCCTTAATCCTTCATTAATAATGTATATTTATGTTCGAACGCGTCCTAGAATAACGTGTGTTACGCTGGGATCTCTAACCTCCGAAGTCTCATAATTATGAAAATTATCGTTGTGGGTCGTAACAGTTAGTACAATACTCAGTGGTCCAAATAGGACTTAGAATTTTGTTCAATAGTATACAAACATCTCAGACATACATCGTCAATATATCTTGTGTGATACATATTATATACCAACAATGATTAGTTGAGCTATGCTTTATCTGAGGCAACAGTTTTCTATAGGCAGGCACCTACAACAAAATGAAGTCGTCTCAAGAATATTTAACATGCTATTATGAATTGAGTTATTTGTTACTTCTTGAATCTGGCAAAGTGTATAATACTTTTTGACATATAATACTGTTTCGTAAAAGAAAACAAAAATGAAGTGTATGGGAAGGAACATAATACTCCTTCGTATAGAACCATAGAAACAGATATGTACACAATAACAACTTATAACTTGTAAGGTTCATGGTCTTTTGTAAAATGATAACAACGCTTCACGCCTTTTGGGCAAGGGACTGATGAGGTTGTCCAACCGAGTTTGGTATACCCTGGGTCACTTCTTCAGGTTGAAATTTTCTAATGTTGAGGAATTGTTGGACTTAGCAGCCTAACTGCAACGATTCTCCGCATAGCATCCAGGACTTGTTCTTTGGAATTAAGATCCAGTGAACACGTGGGCCACACCATACGCTTGATATGGGCCTTCGAAAGCATGAAATCCACCGGCTGAGCTCGGTTATAACGTACATTATCGTTAACGGAAATGAAACAATACTAATTTCTTATTTCATAGGGACAAAATGAGACTTGAAGATCTCATCTGTATACCCTACTGTTCTCAGATTTGCGGGCCGGAACGTCGCTCGCTGGCATTGGCGACGCACACGATACATCGACCGCCACAGTATTGGATTTTCACATACAATAAGAGGTGTATTACTACCTTCATGTTCCCACCAGATCACCCACAATACCCGTTATTTTTGCTGCATTTGCTATGTGCCTCTCCCCGTTTTCTACCGTGTTCGAGATATGTTTTTAATTGAAAACACACTATCGGTCACTGTGCAGAGAGAACATATTCATGTACCCGGTTTGCGGATAGTTTGGGTGCACAACTAATTCTGTCGCTGTGAGGGTGAACATTGAAGTTTTGTCAACGTTTCGCCACATTCCGACGTGCTGCTTGCACTAATTAACAACTATTCTGAGCCGTCGCGGCTAGTGGACAACCCTGTTCTGCACCAGCATAGAATCTTTACAGTTTGATAAAACAGTCTCCTCAGGCAAGAAATGGTACTAGGTACTTCGAACTACTTCTTCATGATTACTCTGCTTCCAGCCTACCAATAACTCTTTAGACCATAGATCATGGCAAATCTTGCTGTTACGCTGTTCTTTCTATTCAGAACATTACTACAATGACACACAAGCACTATCTGTCTATTACGGATACACTACTTTATTTCTTGGTCAAATACTGTTGTTTGTGAAAATTTCAAGTTGAGTGATTCATGTCTCGTTACATCTTCTCTGGCTTTATTGTACCCATGATGCAACATGGATCTGCTCTTTCTGTTACGGGAGAGCTAGTGGTTTCCTTCTACAGCATTGTTTCGCTAGATTTCATTGTCTTTTTGCAATTTCTGATAGTTACTGTATCTTCTTAATCAGTGTACTTGCGAGTACATTGCAGTTATATCCTTATTGACTATGAATTATCGAGCAAATTGTCCTAAGCTTACTACACTGGATCGATTCTGATACTGCGGTGGACGGTTATGCATAGTCCACGTAGTAGGTTTAATGTAAGTAAAGTTTAATTTCCATTGCTTCTCTGTATGTTAAAGTATTTTACTACATGTATGAACGTTACCATAGCTTGCATTCTGGATTCATATATATAAATATATACTGATCTAGAGATTTACAAAATTAATAGCTTCATAAACTCCAAAAGTTGGAAGTGGTATGCGAGATCCATTTATGCGATTTTCTAAGGAGCATTTATGTTCAAGTATTTATCATGTTGAAACAACCTTAAGTGAAGATCAATAACATACAGATATGACGTATTTAGTTTCTATTCCTCCATATGATTAAAGCGATCGTTGATAAACTCTCATATAAATTAAGGTAGGAAAAAGGTAACATACCAGTATCACTCTCTACCTATTGACGTTTGTTTGTTTAGTCGCCTTTCTTTTACCTTACTCTCTGATCTAAATAAAGGTTAGTTATAAGTGATTGATCTTATTCTTTACTGATATTTATTTTTGCGATACATGACGTAGATCACGGATTGAAAATATTGACGTTACCGCCGCACTTTCGAACAGATTTATAAATAAATGTTATTTATTGCCTTTAGGAATTTAAAGCTCAGGCCAAAATAAGAGGAAGGATAAGGATGTTGGAAGGTGTCAGCTAGGGACTATTTTGAAGGAACCAGCCCGGTATTTGCCAGGTGTGACTGAGGAAAATTTCTGGAAAGACCTCACTAAGGATGGTCTCCCACTGGGACACCAACAATCAGGTTTAGGTTCTTGTTATAATTTTCGTAATCGATTTGTTCTTGAACGGCTTGAATTTTAAATGAGTAGGAAGAGATTTGGTTCACCAGTTATTAAACACTCTTCTCATGGTATGTACTACAAATATAATATTAACTTTATAAGTAAACCAAGGATATTATTGATAGATTACTTTCAGAGTCCTGAAATATATTATACATATACAACTCAGCGTATTATCAGAAATATATATACAGTGTTGGGAAAAGAAGACAGCTATTTTTGTTTTAAACGCTTCAGGTGATATATGGTTTAAACTAAGATTTTAATCCGTGGATACTCCCTCATATACCTCGGTATCATCAAAATATGTTTTGATGTCTTCATATCCTGTTAAAGTTAAAAGCATTTATGATTAGGTGAATGAGTTAACCAATTCACTTACAATAAATATATTATGCAAAATATTTTAATTGATATGTTGGTTTAAAAACCGCGATTTTGAATTGTATTTCATAATTTTAGTGTGTTTTTTGAAAGTCAGATACACTTATATTTCCTTGATCTTTGTTCGAGTGTAATGTTTAAGAAATTCAGTTCCCTCTACTTTCCTAATTGAAGCAGAACTCGATCTACTTCTAGTGTTTCCTTTCAATAATATGGAACAAGAAATCATGCCTTCTTAAATCAGGTAAAATAGGATTCCAGGAATCTCTGTTATAAATTTTCTAGTTAAATATAGTGCCTGAAATATGGTGTGGAGTGTTAATTTTAATTTTTTTTCGATATTTTGAACTCAAATATTTTCAGAATTTAGATGTTCAGATAAATATGTTTTTTGTACCTAAACTCTGACTTATTCTTCTGTATTTTTAAGTTATTTGCTGAGGGATAACTTTATAGAGAGATAAAATGTCGGTCTGGAACGAAACGTGATGTGTTAAATTAAATGTATTTTTGGTACTTTGGCATCAATATCAGACTGGGATAGGATGAAGAGAAAATACGGAAGGGAACTGCCCATGTGTTAAGTTGTAGCTACCAACCCGGAAATTTTCTGGGGTGATTGAACAGAAACTGGAAACTCTAAACCCAGTGCTGGGATACTAACTTGTTTACGACTGCTCGATTGGAGGGTCTATTACCAGGGTGAGTCATATGTTCGTAGCGTTGGGTGGCCCCGCCCACTCGATACCGGAAAACCATATGCAACGTGTAGAACAGGTGAAGATGGTGGTGGCAGAAAGCGTGTCACGTGTCTGTCTGATCACAGCGCTAACGGTGTGTGGGAGGAACTACGCGTTGTATACACAGTTGGCAGGACAATGGCTGAGGAGAAACTTGTGTGTAGTGTGCTTCTGCGCTATTACTGGAAAAAGAGGTTCAATGCAGCAGCAGCAGCCAAGGAAATTTGTGCCTTAGAAGGTGAAGGTTCTGTCCACCCGTCTACAGCTAGAAAGTGGTTTCAACGTTTCCGGTCTGGTGACACAAGTCTCAATCACAAGCCCATGGGTGTACGCACTGTGAGGACGGATATCGATACCACCCTGAACGCTGTTGAAGGAAACCCAGGAACCAGTACCCGTCAGCTGACAGATGAGGCCCAGACATCACAAACCAGTGTCGTTCGTCATCTGCATCAACTTGGGTTTCGCTCTAGGCAACCGAGAATGGTTACCCATGATTTGACTCCCGCTCAAGCTCAACAACGTGTGACCCTGTGTGAAGAATTGCTTCGAAGCCCAACTGACGGCAGGTTTTTACGTTGGATGAAAATTGGATCTTTCTTCGTTATCCTGACACCGGGAAAGAATGGCTTCGACCAGGTAGCGAGGCGCAGCTAGTGGTTCAAAGAGGGCGGTTTGAATGAAGACAATCCTGTGTGTGTGTGTGTGGTGGAATTTCGAAGGTCCGGTGCACTGGGAACTTGTTCCACATGGTCGTTCTGTAGATGGGACATTGTATGCTGAACAGTTGCAACGGGTATACGACATTGCGCGCAGTCGTTATCCAGCACTGGTGAAACGAGAGCGATTGCTCCTTCAATTTGACAATGTTCCATGCCACAGGTCAAGAAGAGTCCGCCAGCACATTGCGGACATGGATGGCGTGGACATTTTACCACCATCCCCACAGTCCCGATATTGCGCCATCTGATTTTGATCTGTTTCGTTGCATGGCACACCCCTTGCGGGGCAGACAATTCCATTCTGTGGATGATGTGACAACTGGCATTACTGAGTTCTTTGCTTCAAAGCCTGCAGCCTTGTATCGTCAGGGGCTTGTGTCACTGGTGGAACGTTGGAGAAGTACCATACAGTGTGATGGGATGCACTTCGCCGAATGGGCTTCTGTGGTACAAGGGAGGCGGATGCTGCACATCATGCATGAAAACGCTATAAACATATGGCTCATCCTGGTATTATATAGTTTCTGATCTAATTTGATATTACACAATCACCATTTTTTTATTAACTACTACTGTAAGCATTCATAATTGGAGTTTTACATTATCCCACGAACATATCACATTTAGTCCCAAGAAACACCAACAATTACTCTAATTAACATTTTGCTTTACACCTCGTTCCTAGAAAACATTTGCGAATGTTCTTATATAAATCCCAATATCAGTATCAGCGCTGCAAAGCATAAAGTATATGTGCTTCTGGTCACGAAATACGGCAATTACAATTACAACAGAGTGGATATGCAACTAGGCTTAAACAGTCCTTACGAACGTGTAGCCTCACGACATATTTGAAGCATATTTTGGGATCGTACGGTGCAGGAATTCAGAGTAATCTACAAAAAAGAAACATACGGAAAAATAATATTTTTGATGTTACAAAATAAATTTGTTTACCTACCTCCTTTTCCTCCAGCTGCTGCTCCGGCATTAGCACCAAATCCAAATTTACCTCCAGATTGAGCTCTTTCTCTGCCATTCGCACCAACTCCACTTTCAGCTCCTGCTCTAAAACCAGCTCCTGCTCCAAAACCAGTACCCGTACTCGAACTAGATCCATTAGTATTGTCACCACCAGCACCAGAACCTTCGCGACGGTTCTGTACAATAAATGCACTCAATAAATGACGAAAACAAAATACTTAAGAGAAAATAAATGGGTAGTTTCTAACTACTAATCTAGCAAGCTTATACTCTATAAATGGAATTGGTTATCCTATTCATATTAGAAATAGATTTCCAGCGTTATATAGTAAATTTCAAAAACATTTATCGTTGTTGCGGACGTTTAACCATTTGGATTAAGCATGTCCAAATGCCGGGGATAACATGTGATCAAGGATTACTGGTAAAATGTATATAATACTCATAACTGGATGATAAAATCAATCTGGATGCAGGGATTTGAGATGAGGGAATAGAATCAGGGCAATGGCTAACATCAGGATGGCTCTGAATGTAGTATGGATTTAGTTGGGGTAAAATATTCGGATTATAAATAAGAAATGCAGTATTGATAACGGAAACATTCGAAATGGTAGTCAATCTTTGGGCCATGATTATGATCAGATATTTTCCGTCATTCATGAATCTGATCATATTGAGCATAACGGATATCCAACCTTCAAAACGGGCAGATGTTAATTTATATTCTGGATTCTATGATTTTAGCTTTTGTATTATGGTTAAACGACTATTTTAGAACCACCACGAAATCTTAAGTATTTCACAAGCAAGTCGATAACCTCTAATACGTCATCCAGTTACTAGGATTTTGATCTGGGGTGTAGACACAGCCATTTGTAAAACCTTACTGATATCGTTAATATCTTTTAAAGAAGCAGGTAGCTCGTAACGCATCATCCCAATATTTTAAGGTTGGTTACAGTAACCCACAGTGCTCGGGTCGAATTCCAATGCAAATATTTTGCGCAGATCATATAAAACGTGGGCCCTGTCCTCTAAGTTTACACCATCCTTATCCCAGATCGGATATATGGTATGCATGATCCTCTGCAATAATGACGGTATCCTGCAAACCTTGTCTTTGCCAATAGTCTCAATGTGACCATTATTTACTGTAAATACCTTCCAGAAGTTCCCAATTTGTTACTATCCAACCTAAATTCATTTTTTCTTTCAAAAAGAAAATGTAACTGATGAACATAGTTATTGTTTAATTGCCTGATTATGTTACTTCTTAGCATAATTAACCCTTCGACGAACAAGCAAACATTCTTAATGAAACGTGCAACTGGGGTTCTAAGTTACCCAATTGAAGAAATTTTATTTCATACGTTTATATTGCTTTTCTTACAAAACTTTCACACTAATTTCCTCTACATGGGTCCCGAATTTTTGACATGTTATTCAAAAGTGACAGTTAGCAGAAAGTTTTTGGAAGTACATTTAACACTCTTCGTAAGTACATATCCCCCCCTCTCTCTCTATGTAAGTGCATGCTATCTACTAAAGCATGTTACATTTCGTGAATAAGGTTGCATTCATAGAATATATTATGAAGAAAGCAATTACTCTTACCATCAGTTTAATAGGCATTGAAAGTTTACTGTGAATCATTGCGAGAAACTATAATTTCCCCATTATGATCAAAACCGAGTCTAAAATCACAGACGGGTTGAACGCATAGAGTGGGAAAACTTTTTTTACCCAGGGCATGTAACTCATGAACAAAATAATTTACAGGTTAAATAAATGTATAACAACATGAACACAGTACAAGACACAATATTGAATGTAGAATATAAACAACTAAATCGTAAAAAATAAAACGTGAAGGAGCCAACGACCCACTTGTCGGCGGAAGGTTAAATGTAATTGATATTTCCCTGTTGTGTGGTCTATGATCAATTTTCAATACACTTGATCTTTTGAAATGACATTTGATCTATATAAACAAATGAATCCGTATGAATAAAGCCCAGCAAAAGTATTTACTAGCAATTTTAATAAACGTTTGCATAAAATAAAGTTTGTTATGCATAAAATAAAGTTTGTTATGCTTAAAATAAAGTTTGTTATGCATAAAATAAAGTTTGTTATGCATAAAATAAAGTTTACTTAAACTTATAAGTTTTACTACACTGAAAGTAAATTATTCAAAACAGTACGCAGAACAACTAATATGTGCTAGATAATACAAGCAAATACTTATTATGTCTTATGTATGTTCTTTAGCTGAATTATGCCGTTTACTATTGTAAATATGAAAGAGTTCCTGAGCAAAAGTGTAAAGAAACGAACATTATCACGTAGGGTCATTTGAAGTATTCACGACAGTTGGGGAATTCCAGCATGTCTAAACATGCAAAACTGTAGACTGCAAAGTAGTCAGCTTGTGATCTAAACAATAGTCGAGGAAGATACATCGTAGTCTGCAGAATCTGTGCGCTCTGTGGTTGTTGTATTGTGAAGGGCTAAATTCGTATATATATCAGAAAAGTTGTCCAACAACTTGTCTAAAATGACCGTGTTCTAAAATAGAAGATTCGGTTCGTAAATTTTATAAACAAGTGTTGATCATGGAGTTATAATCTCCATGATCTCTTTGTTTCCCATACCAATCTAATCTCATTCTTTCCCATACCAAAGATGGTTCTTAATTGCTACTGGAACCCTTCTACAGACTCTAGGAGCAAGTAAAAATAGCTTCAGGTTTTAACAGAGCGAACATTAGGAAAAGTCTTTCTTGAACGGCAAAAATGTCTCATGTTTCTCGATATACGTTTGAGGATAAATAAGAAACTTGGGCAGCCATCAAGAAGGAACTGAGGTTATAAGATGTTGTTTGGAATTAGGACTAACAGATTTGAAACTACTGGAATTGATATGGTAATAAAATCCCTAAGAATGCATATCCTTCTTCAGAAGTTCATTATGGAACTCTGCAGGAACCATCAACACCACAGCGTAATCTGAATTGATTCTAATCGGGTTTCTCCACATTTTGTTTAGCTTTAGTTCATAGAGATAACGAGGAAAGTTAACGATGCGACGCAAAGTAAAACATGTATTAAATGAAAGAAGATGCAACAGTCTTTATGACGTTGTGCAGAAAAATAATATCAATGCTTAGTATATCTTTTAAGATACGAAAAATGTTTAGCGTATCGGAAATAACCCTAATGTATACCAGTCCTTTTTTAGTTTGGAAGAAGGCAATGTAGGGTTACTAACGCATATACTCGAGACGGTGAAGAAAGAAGAGGCAGTGTTCTGTCTAGAAAAGTAAAAAAAAATAAAGTGATTACTAAGAAGAGACAAATTCTGGTTCACAGATTGAACTACAATTACTCTAGTAATATTGCAAGGAGGGCGCAAAGTTCACACATAGTAGTAACTAATTTCTTTAAAAAAAAAACTGAATTGACTATTTGTAACAGCTTTTGTTTAAGGCAAATGAATTGAAAACAAGATTTCTGTCAAGGAATTCATAGGTCTAAGTCCGACATTGTTCTTTAATAAAAAATCATGTATAAGGTGAAATCAAAAACTACAGAGAAAAAGTAACACTTTTAGGACTCAAATTTGAACCTTTCAATCTTTGGTTAAGTGTGCCTAACTCGGCGTATTTGCGATCAACGAATAATATTATTCTTTGTAATGTATTACATTTCATAAAGATTGCTCGCTAAAAAAAGTATATGCCTTTAGCAGTGTGCCTTACTTGTTTCCAGAAGCGGAGAGGTGGGTCATTAAAGGGGGAGGAATACCCATAAATAGCATATACGTCCAGTTGCTAATTGGGATAACAGTTTTATTAAGATAACAGGGCAAAATACTTAACGTCATCTGGGGTGACTTGGGATACATTTTAAAGCCTTTTTTTTTTAAAAAAATACAGTCGTAATATTAATAGTACTGCAACCATTTTTAAATACCTATGTCACGCATGAGTTTGTATATTACAAAATGCGTACGCATTATTTCAACAATGATTTAAAAATAATAAATAATGTCTCAAGTCGCCCCATAATGTGCGGCGAATTCCGACACAAGGAATTTTCCATTTATTCCGATGTATGTTTTGTAACAGATCTACCATCGGACACATTTCAATGATTATATACCGTCTTCTGGTTATTTGAAAGTGAATAGCGTTATATATTTAAGGTGTTTATCATTTTAATGCGTTTATTTTATATTTAATGTATTCAATATTTTCAATTCTTAACAACTACAATACACGATTTCTTAAATTCACTTTAAAGTTACAATCATGGCACAAAACGAAAATGCCTACACTGCTGCAATACACAAGATTAAACAAGTGAAAGGTATGTAACCGTTCGAATCCGTGGCAATTATTTTTGAATCGTTTTTGCGATTCTCCCAATTCTATCTAAGTGGCTCTTATCGAAGAACTACAAGTATGTTGTTCTAAATGGGAAAACTTATTCAGCACATTTCAAAATCTCGTTTACAACGTTTCTCTCCTCCTCATCTGTCATACATTTCTGATCCCCATGATGCATGGATGTTTCTTTTTAATCATGTCGAAGGAAATACTTCTTGGCATCTGATATTAACTGGAAGCTTCTATAATCGTCATTTTCCCTAAAGAAGCAGCAGGAATGGCTTTCTGCTTATTCTCATTGTTATAATGTTGATAAGGTCACCCTACTACAGTCTTCTTGTATGTTTGAACCTTGTCCGAAGTCTCCCCAGGTTTCGCTGAAACTCTCAATAAACAAACTTTGTTTCTCATCGGTAACGGCTAACAGAGGAGTGATATCGGTATCTTTTAACAACAGACTGGTCTACGAATTTATTCCTTCAACATACGCTGCCACCCCACGAACCCTTCTGTACAGGGATAATTTGCCGCCACCACTCAAAAAGTGGAAAAATTACGTGAGACAACAACGAGAGATTGTTTCGCTCACACGGCGACAATTGACTGAGTAACAATTTTATCTCAAACCACAGGATAAGAAAATATATTTTTAAGCTTGGTTACTTCTTCGAAGTATTCCGACAACAATAAACAACATTCAAAACTAGGTCAACTAAGTGTCCATAGCCGTCCGAAGTCACCCCAGACGACGGTATCCCATGGGTGCGTGACGTGAACTAAATGAAAAGCTGAATTTACATTTGAAAATTAGATAATTATTTGAATCGTCATATACAAAAAGTGATATGTGACAAAAATACAATCTTACAGGAAACGCTAGAAACTGAATGGTTTTATCCTTTTTCATCTTTCAATCAACCCATATTTTCTCTGTTACATACAAGCAAATTCATATCATGTCCTAGGTTATGCCATTTTGTCCTAGATTTTGTATCTAACGTCCACGAGTTCATTGTCGTAAAAATATCATATCATGTAACATTTTCACATCACTTTTTTGCATATGACGATACATTTATTCCTGAACTCAATTCGTTTTTGAATTTATCTATGACCTAAGGCATCTCAGGCTCAGAACGGAATAGGGTGTGAGAAAATATGTAGAATTGTAGGGCCAGGGCCTTGTTTGTAGGTACCTTCCCGGCGTTTGCCTGGTGTGTCTGAGTGAAAACCACGAATAGTAATTCGTTTCTGTTTTTTGTAAACTTCCAAACAAACTAGCAAAATCGTCTATTCGCATTTATTCCCCATTGCGATTTTCTTCTCCACCGACTGAACAACCAAACTACGAAGGATAATTTGTTCTCTGTTCTCCAAAGTTTTTACCCTTTCTAATACTGAAACGCTTTTTAAAACCTTTGTTGTGGTTGACAGAATGCTGTAAGTAACATGTCGTTCAGTTGAACACAATTACATCCTCCTATTTTCCACCCTAGTAAATATTTGGTGAATTTAAGTAAATACTTTGGAAGTTGTTAGTATTTTCTATGTAGTCAAAGGAAATTATAATGCATAACGATTAACTAAATGCTATTACTAATACATTTTATCTGAGGTTGTTAATACCTTTCACCCCTGTCCATTATAAAACATGGATTTAATCACTTCATACATCAAATACGTTTTGATATATATTTGAAATACGTTTTGAAATATGTGTGTGTGTGTGTGTATCAAATATGTTTTTTTTTATTCAGTAGTGATGGAACAATATTTTATAAACTGTATACTCTCTTATTATTCAATTTGATAATTTGATGAAATGTCTGTATTGTAATCCATCTTATGCTACCAAGTATACAAAACATCTATAAGGTTATGTCCCAGTACAAATTCTCATATTTTTTGTTGTGATACGTTAAGACATCAAACGGAAAATGCAAATCTATTTTCTATTAACAAATATATTCCTAGCTTTGTTTTGAATTTTAACACTTTAGCACACACGCCCTTTTTTTGCCGTAACCATTCGCTCAATCTGGAAATAACTGTCCATAGATTTGTTCTTTAAAGGTATTTAATTTAGAAATTTTAATTACAGTATAATATATGTATCTCTTTCTTAAAAAACATCAAGAAAGTTTCGTAGTTGTTTTTGTGTGAGCACCAAAAAATATTTTGCAAATATGTTGAAATTGCAAACAAATAAGCTATAATTTTTAAAACGCAACCACACGCGGTGAAGGGGATTGCCCGCACGTTAGAATTTATTCTCCTCGTAACCTCCAATATTGTTTTCTTCAAGCTGTCTTTATTCTAACTTTAAACTACGTATGCAAAGTATAATATGAACACATGAAACATTGCAATGTAAACACTTAACACGTTTGGAAAACTGATATATTTATAGGTTCAATATAACTTCTCTACTACGTGAGAACACAACAAACTTCTTTTTATGCATCAAGGCATATTTCGTATGGATTTCCACTTTGTAGAATGTCTTCACACTCAATACACTTCACTTTGGTGTGCTCTCTGCACACGCGACGTCGGCACTGCATGCAAAAGGACTTGTTTTTTCTGTTTTTCCTAGAGGACAGAAGTCGCATTTGCCTTCAGAAACTTCTGCATTTGGAGGCTGTGGTGGTCTCTTAGCTACTACCTTGCTAATGGTAAAAAAACTCGCATATTCTTTCTTTCATTGCGGTTGGCAATTGGGTATCTTACACTCCCCTTTTTGCGTGTTTCTGTACCATGCAGCGACCAAGAACAGAAAGGAATTCCCTCCTTGAATCTTTCCTTTGTGTGTTATGTCTGAAGATGACGAAAGAATTCACTCCAACGACATTTAAGAGAAAGAAAAATATAGCAAGGGGCCATCTACTGGCTCTACGCGACAATGAATACATTTTCATAAGAGCATCACACACCTCTACTCCACACTTCGTTGAGTTGTAACATGTTACAGTATCTGGTTTACAGGCTTCTCCTGTGCTCTCGTCAAATGAATCAGTGTCATGTTGTGTCCAAAATACAAGGACGACTTTGTTCTTTTTGGCTTTGTAGGACACTAAAGTAGAAGTGTCAGAGAAACCGAAGATCGAACTACATACAGGTCTATCCTCGTTCTGCGCTGTAAAGAAAGGCGGAATTTCGCTTTTGTTCTTTCTAATGGTTCCTACAAGAGTCAGTCCCTTTCCTAGAAGTTCATTTGCCAATAACACAGATGTGAAATAATTGTCACAGGTAACATTCCTTCCACTCTTTTCAATATGCTTTACAGCTCATTGAACAACAGCAGACGGGCTTGTATCGATATTGTAAGGTCCTGGACGCTGTTTCCCCACAAAAATCTCTAGATGGGATGTGTAGTATGTTTTAGCATCTGTACAAGCCCATACCTTTATCCCATATTTTCCGGGTTTGTTTGGCATATACACTCTAAATGAGCAAAGTCCACGAAAGTTGGGTAGCATTTCATCCACTGTCACAAATGAACTGTGGCTGTAGTTCGTCTTACAACGATCGACAATGTGTTCCAAATGCTATCTTATACAATAAAGTTTGTCCTCTGCTTTCCTCGCGTCACGTTGTACATCGGAAATGTCATCAAAACGTAGCATTCGGATGAGAAAAAGAAATCGATTAGCGCCCATAATCAGTCGAAATATCTCAACACCCAACCATCATTTCTCCATAAATCAGGAACATTTTGCTTGCTTGATTGGCATACTCCTGCTAAATATAAAAGACCAATATAGGCATGCATTTCTATCAGGTCAGTTTCCCTTGCATCTCTTTTACGCGCAAAATTATCTTGAACACTACGTATCTTTATATTTGTGTACTGCACAATTTTCTGTATGGTTTCGTCAGAAAAAAATACTTGCCAACACTCAAGTTCTTCTTTCAAATTCTTAGCTTCTCGTACTGGTCCTGGGAGCGTCCTTACAAGATTACGTTTTGCTGTCTATACATTTCTTTTAGTTGAAATTGGGAAATAATGCCAAACAGTAGTGTCATCCTTTCCTAGGTAAGATGGACCGTGTGGAACACTGCTATCATCCTCCACATCTGAAGTCAAACTCTCTTCTGAGTCACTCCCTTCTTCCACGTTCTCAACAATGTCACGTTCATCCATATCACTACACACGGAATCCGCATCACCTTCACGATCTGATATGAGAAACAATGGGTGTGGTAGTTCAGCTATGTCTTCACCTTCAATTTCATCTTCTCTTATTGAGTTAAACAGTTTTAAAACCCGCCTCTGTTCATCTTCATACTCCATTTTGATCACATATATAAGTAACACGAGTATAGTATGATCATCACAAAACAGCAACGTATCCACACGCGGTGAAGGCTTTTCCCCGCAAAAATTTGTCTTTCCACAACGGAAGTTCACAGAAAACTGAGCGTGTCATCTACACGCAGAAGGAAACAAATTAGGAAGATACAAGACGCTTCACCTAAGAGCATAAAGCTATTGTAAAGATATAACATTTTTTCTTCAAATGCGGGGAATCCCCGCTAGCGCGTGTGCTCAAGTGTTAAGCCACTTATAAACTTTAGATTTGTTTTACGCGATCAGGTTAGGAGATAGCGATGGTAACCACGAGTACTATTCTTAAGGAAGCAGAACTCCATTGGCTTTGTGAACAGAGGAAACCTGGAGATACTATCCTAGGATGGTAAGTTGCGGACACAATATTCAAAGCTCAAGTCACAAATCTACTAACAAGTTTTTATTCGTACTATGTGTAGTTTTAACAAAAATATGCCAGCCGGGTGGACGAGCGGTCTGCGGAAGTAGGTCCTCTGCTCGAAGGTCCCGGATTCGAGTCCCGGCAGGATCATGGGTGTGAATTTTAACAGCTAAAGGGTGAATCCTGATGGGTCGAAGTCCATAGTTAGTAGACTGGCCCATATAAAATTAAAATATACCAAGTTTTAACAAACATGTTTAAACCTAAATTTAATATTGTCTGAGAAAACAGTAGAGTGGTTTACATTTAAATATGTTAATTGAGATTAATGGTCATCTTACTGCATTTAATCCACTGTAATTTTGGAAATACTATTAGAAATTGTTTTGAATAAGCTATAAAGAAAAATTAGGATTACGAAATTCTATACCAAATCTATACCATATACACCTTATTTGACTTTATTTTCTGTAAAATAAAAATAATTTAAATTTGAGACTGGCTCTTATCTACCAGGAAGAGAAAAAGTGATTTTCACCTGTATATACTTACTCGCATATACTAAAATTCTTAATTCCATTAAATATTTTAAGATGTACTAACTTATAAAATTTACAATTTTTGATTAGTAAGGGGAGGCTAGAATTTATCTCTCATCGCCAAGTCTTTTTTTTTTCTGCTTTTATTTCCCGAAATCCTAAGGTATACGAAACGGGGTAAACTATACTGTATTATAAATATCTTGGAAGACTTTCCCTCGGTCTCAACATTACGGAAACAACAGGGATTTAGTTATACTCTGTACTCTGTATTGCATGTGCATACATGCGTATTATGTTTATGACTACGTATGACAATATATAATATTCTTGAACAATTAAATGAAAAGTTTTCTTACCCGGTGTGACGGATTAGCAGTCACTAAAGCTGCAATGAAAGCAAATAAAATGATTATTCAGGGGTGAATATATGGTTATAATCTTGATATATAAATATGTTTTATGTTAATTTTTCACAATAGGGTCTCAGTCCGTCTATAATAGGACTGGAAACGAAATCGGGCAGAGAGATACTGACATAAGATTTGTATGCAGCACTTCAAATTACTTACTCGTTCGGATCATTCTATTGATCTTACTTTAAGGTAATCTTACACTAATTTCTCGAACTTGGTCAGACCAGTGTTTCACTGACAGAAGTATAGCGAAACTGGCATCAGATTTTGGTTCAATAGCCACAATTTAATCTGGCGTTCTCAATTTTCTGATGTTACAGTTTTTCTACTGTTTATTTTTAAAGCATGTGCCCTTCTGGTAACTTTACTATATCCTACTCATAAAGGAGGTTGTGTAGATATCAATTTACAGTTATCTGAAACGCCCAGGTGTGTTGAAAGATTAAAATTATAATTTTGATTTGTTTGGGCCAGAACATGATTTGACGGGGGAACTCCCGGGAAATGTCAGCAACGGCACAATGTAAAAATATCATAATGGGACAGCAAGTAGGTCAATACGTGAGTGTGACATAAACACAAGAAAGTGTTTATGTCAACACTAACAGAAGACAACAACAAACCTCTGGCGGTGGAATAAAGAAACATTAGGTCACACCTCCAGAGGAAGAAGAAGAAGGCCTTATAAAAAGGACCGATAAACAGAATCGGCATCACAATCAAGTGGTCACTTCTCCCTTCTAAATCCTGAGACCCGGTACGGGGTCTACACTTAGCAGTAAACTACCACAATACCTGAGACCTGGTACGGGGTCTATCCAGGATAGAACACATTAGGAGAAGTGACTTACTTAGTAAAATAGCGACAAAAGAACACAAGTTCGAGACAACTAGTCATACTTATAATTCGGACTTGTGGATACTCATATTGTATATTACTTATAGTGGAACTTCTATTATATTACTTATTGTGGAAACTTTATATCTATATTGGAAACTTTGTAATAAAAGGTGTCGGCTAAACACGAACCTAGTATCATTTATTCGCATTGAGTACAACACGATCCTGCTCTACCTGCTATATTATATGACCCAATAAGAGGATCATAACGATATTAATCTACAATTTCCTTGAAACTTTGCATATGTCAAGATACTTTATATTAGGATATCCGAATGTTAATTGTTTCGGCCAAAAAACTTATTTGTGGATCCAAACTCACCTCCAGATATCTAAAATGGCACAATATGGGTATGCCACGTCACAAACTATTCATGTCCTATCTCCTTTAACCCTTCTGTAAACGCACAGAATTGTGAACATTTTTACACCCATGCGAAATTCTAGTCCGCTGAGTTGTTTGAGTTTTTCAGTTTGATTTCTTGAAGTTCTTGTTATTTTTACATTTGAAGTTTATTGAATATTTAAATTTATTCAGTATCACTTTGCACACATGTTTCGTCTTTTAAAAATGATTTTAAACATTTTATTTAAAACACTTAAATAATTCGGTAACTTATGAACACGTAGTTTATGTTAAATATTGCCTCATAAATTACATATTGACTATTCGTTTCAATTTCTCAAGTTGTAATATAAAACAACTGTTTGAGATACTGGTTATTCCTTTTCTTTGTGATTTGCTATTTTATTTATGATTTTGCATGCTAATTACATGTGGCCAAATTGCAAATCTAAAAGGATTGAAGTAATTAAAACTAGCTATATCGATTAGCGATCAGAAAACTCTTACGCTATAAAATGTAGAACATTCCAATATTTTTCGCACATTTTGATAGGCTGCTTAAAACCACACAATAGAAATACAATTGTAAACATATTGATTAGACCTCTTCATACATATTAGAGTTTATAACTACAAAACAATTCCATACCAAAAGTAAAAATCACAACATTCAAATTCCAACTCCGACAGTGCAAGCACGTGGACTGAGAATCCACGGTCGCAAAAAAACAGCTGTTACCAACTCCAGGAAACCTGTAAGGATGGCAAGGTTGAAGAGGAAGCTACAGGTTGACAGATCTTTATAGATAGGTCTAATAGTTTCTGAAAAGGAAAATACGCAATTACAGACTCTCAATCCACGGCACGTGTACTGGAGGGTTAAACTTTGCAGATGTATAGAGAGTTTAATCTAAAAGGCCGATAATATGTTTTCTCATTAAAATGGTTTCAGAACGACACCTTCCTCCTGGTTCAACAATATAATAATATTGAAGTGCTAAAACACGACTTGTAACTCCGATACTGATGAATTTTTACAGGTGTGCAGAGGGATCAAAATTAGAAAACACGTATTTTGTACGCCGTAAAGGAGTTTGGCGGTGGAACCGCCACTCTGCGAAATGGAATATGACATAATATTCAAGTGCCAGTAGACAGACAAATGAACAACGAATACATGCAAAGTTTACACTTGAATACTACAGAAATGCAAACGAACAAATGAAGAACGTAAACATACGAATAATCCTCATTGACATGACAATTATACACATATACCGAAATAAGACAACTTGTTTTTTATTTATCAAGAAGACAATAATGAGGAAACTCCGCTCCGTAGAAAATGTATATTGATATGTATGAGCAGAAGGATCAGATAATAATAGAGTAGCGGATTACGCCTCACAATCGAAAATTGTAAACTTGTCATTAAAGATCCTGATCCTCATATGTTTCTATTTTCTTTAAAAATCCAGGTAAAACTCTTGTAAAGAAGCTGTCATAGCGTGTACGTACCTTCAAACAGTAATATAGTCGTTAGTTATTGGCATTGATTTGTTCTTACCGAGAAATATATTTGAACTCGAAATTGAAATAAGGAAGCTGCTGCAAATTCGTTTTTACGGGATTGTAAGATGCGCAACGGCAATGGTAATAATACCCTTGAAAAATGTTATAATGTTCGTTGGCGCCATGCACATCGTATTACTTCCAATTCATACAAACATCGCATGTATGTTTATTGTATCTACCAGAAACATATTGTATCCATCATTCCACTTCAACACACAGGATTATCGGATGAATGTGTATTTCGTCCAATTACCATACCTTTGTATTATATATGAAGAGTCAGGGCGAAAATAATGGTGGCCTACACTGAGCATGAATTGAGAGATAATGTTCGAAAAATTCATTCTTCCATGCTAGCTTATGGGACTTCCCATAAATAAATGGGGCTTCCCTATGCGGCTATTTGTTGTTTTTAACTTGAGATTTTTCAACAGTCAGTAGATATGAGTTTTACCATTCTACTTCTGTACTCAACTCATCTTTGTTCACAAATAATGGTTACCATTGTTTTCCCCCGGACCTTTCATATATTGGATTCTGTGTCGAAATCCAGGAGAGTGCAACTGATTAGAGTGAATTAAGGGTATATGCAGAATCGCTTACATATGCCTACAATTTTATGACTACGACCCTAGAGAAAAGACTTCCACGGTGTAAAAGAACTAGTCGACGTTCTCTGTAACGAGTTAAATTGAATGTCGCGTAATCTGCCACGTGGATGAAATATATATGTTTCCAGGCTAAACATGTAATTTCCTCTACTCAGTAAACAGTTTATTATGGAGCTACATTCCATGTAATAGTGGAAAATGTACTTGAACAGGGTAGTCTTGACTGTCAAGTACTTGCTTAGTTTCAATCATAAGGAAACTATGTACGTGGCTGGAAATAGGCGACGTTGCGTCTAACCTACGTTTCAGGTTAATAATTGGTCCATCTTTTGACTAAATGAATGCAGTCAAATGCTATCTGAAGATAGTATAGTTTTGTTCAGCATGATGAATACTTTCCTGAGAAAGAACATATTGTAAACTAAGTACAGTAACATTGAAATAATTCCTTTGTGTATTGTTCCATACATTTTACAAGATTATGATTTCAATTCCAGTAAAGGAGCAAATAGATAGAAGCAACTATATCTGCTTTTTTCTTCCTAATCATTCCGCTGTTTCTGCGTGGAACGCAAATTTCAGTTTATCATTGTCACCCTGTCAGCGCTATTTTCAATTTCGCTTCTAAACCAACTAACTCACAGTCCCTGCTTATCCACATACACATCGCCAGACATTTATAACAAAGATTACACACCACGATGTATGTAAAGAGATTTGAAAGTGGATATAACTTACTTTCCACGAAATGGTTTTCTTGTTGTATATTTTTGCACCAAATACAAATTTCTTTCATCCTGTGAACTGACAGTTACATCTTTTCTGCACAAACATTATAATTTCATGTGTAAGACTACTCTAATTGTTCAATTATAGCGTTAACAAGTTTTGTTCCTAAGAATTTATATAACTTGGTAGCATTTACACTCTTAATTTATTACGTTTACGTAACCATAGTTCAGGGCGGAAGATGGTGGGATTAGGATATGGAAAAGATGTGGGCCAAGATGTTGTTTCCATGCATTATCCCAACCCTAACCTCGTATGACTTGGAATAATCCTCAACAAACATGTCAAGATAACCGCCACGAGGATCGAAACGAAAACCTGATGAAATGAAAGCAACGCTTTACTAACGGAGGTAGCGGTACTCGGTTCACATTTAGTACAATGTATGTTATAAACTTAAAGAACAATAATTTTACTTCTCCCCAAGAGATGTACGTTCCATTATCTTATAATGGATGAAATCGGCGTTTTCAAGCAGATATCGTCCAGGTGGATATGATAACAAATACTTTTTTGAAGTGGTCGAAGTATGCCAGTTCATGTATTTAGCGTGTGAATTGTTCTGAACGAGCTGGTGAGCTTTTAAGCACGGGACCTACAGTTTTTTGTAAAGTTCATCAGACCCACTGCGTTTAATGAACCTCGGAGGATTTGAATTCGTGACCAGGTGCACACGAAGTGAGTGCTTTAATCTCTTGAGCACTCCGAGGTCTCATGTATATAGTCGTATTAGAGTTCGAAAAAAACAACTCTTCGGGGTCAAGACAAGAGTGACGCAAGGATTATTCTCATAAAAGAAGTGATATTCATTTTACGAGTTACTCTCTTTGTGTCAGTATGGCGAAAAGGAGGACACCAAGTCTCTTAATTTTATTGGAAAGGAAACACTTCTGCCGTAGTGACACAAAGTAAATAACTCCAAAATGTTTATCACTTTTATTGTGAATATAATTGTTGCGTCAATCTGCCCTTCACCCTGAAGATGTTTTTGTACTGATATCACTTAATTTGTAAGGCTGCCTACTAACAAAATGTGCATAAAATATCTTGAGTTAAATTAATAGAGTAAAAAGTAAACATAGTCGTCATACAAAAGGTCGATTTGGACCATGGTAGGTATCTCGAAAACGGTAAGTTTCTTTTTTTTAAAAAAAACACCTTTACCCATACCGGGCCCGCAATTGACCCCCGAACAATTGATACCAACCATTTGGGACTTAAGTAAAAGACAGACACATTATTCGATCCTTTTTGAAAATTCTATAATTCGGCTATAAAAGTCATAACGTTTGACCCCTTCACCGATTGTGATACGTGATACACCGTATGAAAGTTATTGAAGCGTAGATTACGGACGTACATTCGTTTCGGACGCCTATATCGTCTGGAGTGAATGCTATCATCAGAATATGCAATTTTCATTTGCTTTTCAAGCCGCCCTAGAGGGCTGCAGGTAGGTCCTCCTTATCTTTTTTCTATGTCTTAATATGGCAAAGAAGCTTCCAAATGCAAATTCAAGCATCAAAATCGTGTTTATAGTTCGCTACATCTGCAATTAACTGTGTTTGTGAGTGCTGCTAACACTCATTTGTGAACGTCACTCAAAGAACTACCGTTCTTGTATGATAATGTAGACCTGAAGATTCACATTTTCATTTTCCTATTAGTGTCATATATCTTAATTATAACGTATTAAACATCCTTCCTCACATGAATGTACATCTTACACGTAGGTGTTGGGTAGCATGCGCATTTTGATATGCCAGTTTAAGGATCAATTTATCCGTTGTTTGCATATTGACTTGATGTACGTAAGTCAAAATAATGCAAAACTTTTGCTTCTCTGTTTTCTCAATCAACCCTCCTCAAATGTCTTCTAGACCAAAATGTGTAACCGTAATTAATGAACTCAAAGTTACAAATTAATGAAAATATGCACACAACGCCGTATATAAGTTGGCTTTCCATCCTTAAAGACGTTGCGTCGATACCAGCGGCCTACCATCCTGTCCGAGGTTATATTCAGGGATATCCTCAAACACAACAGGCAAATTTTGGCCTGATATCTTCAAAATATGCCATGATAGAATATTTTACGCATAGTTTTCCCCATCCCATCCTCACCTTAGCCTTACACATGACTAAAGGTCATGAATTATTTGAAGTATTTGAATCATGTGAAGTTTACTTATAATTCTGAATTCCCAGGATATTAAACTTAGTGACTAGTGTAACGTAAAGAAAGTGCTTTGGAGCCAACACTACGAACCGGTGCACAGTTCAACATAAAGGCTTGATTCCCAAACCTTGCCGTTTCTTCTTCTTGATTAGTACAAAAAGTGTAGTAAAATTTAATACACATACATAATTAACGGTTTAACGATTTGATAGAAAGGAAGCGTTACATTGTTTCAGTTCTTTTACAGAAAATAACTGCATGGAGCAAGAATGACTAAACACTGAACGGTGACCATAATTGCATGGTAATTGATCACTATTAGGAAATATTTTCTTGCTCTTCAAAACCTGATCAATGCGTTAAAATGGAACGGGTATATGCGAAACAAATGTATAATAATATACAGAGTTTGTTTGAGTAACGTAATTAAAATGCAAGTAGCACGTAAACAAAATATTTCATTGCTGAATAGAATATCAATAGATGCGCTTTTAATTCAATATAATTTAACTAATAGGAGATAGATACATAAGTCATGGAAGTGCAATAGGAGATAGATTCTTACCAAAGAAGATGCATATCCCGACCAGAGTAAGAAATAGCATTGCCTTCATTCTGCTGTTGTACTTAGACCTATTGGACTTGATGAGTATTCCTTTGGAAAATGGTAACAGGAGGCCTTACGTTACCTCTTAAATACACGATGAGAGAGCTTTGAAAAACAACCCATGTTACATAATGATGTTGGGAAACAGGATACTTAGGAGGTCATGTCCATAAATGTTGTAATGATATAATAAAACCTCTTCTGAGAACGAATTATAATACGTAATCTGATACATGTACTCTCTTATTAACTTACTTTTACAAAATCAAACGGAAGAAGGATATATTTTTGTTTAAGTAAAAAAGGGGCAATAACTCACATCCTTTATAAATAAAATTCACACTGTATTTTTAAATCTCATCATACCGTAGATTTCCTGTACAAAATGTCCCCCGTATTTTCTTTGAGTTGGATAATCTTAGTGTTTCATTTTGTTTTTGTGTGTTCTAGGCTTGTAGTTTCACGAGTGTTGCAAGTTAAAAATGAAGGTCGTGCTTTCAATTTAAACCACAAGAAATGACATTGAAACTTGCACTTAGTAGTATTGAGAAATGCAAACCAGTTTCTTTTAAAGCAATTATTGTTCATTGTCTTACGGTATTTTCACACAACGACACTCGTAGCATTAATATGAAACGTAGCTATTTTATATAAAACGATAACAGTGTATAGACATATTGGTGTCAATCCCCCAAATGTTGATGTTGGTGAATAAGAGCAAGATTTCCAAAGGGTCTCGAATGTAATCTTACATTGCGTCTTCATCATGTCTTTTCTAATCCTGAGCGGTACTGAATTTTGAAAAAGAAAAAGATTACTAGTGTCCTGCTCCTCTCTCGTTTTTCCTCTCTCTCTCTCTCTCTCTCTTCCACTTTGTTTGGAATGGTCTCTTCTATATTAAGTCCTATCCTCAAATATTGCAACTGATTCTAGTCGACTTATCTTTCTTCGCTAATGGTGATTATTGCGTTAAAGAAAATCAGGGGTAACAGGCACATCGCTGACAGTCTATTACTAAAATATGCAGAAACAATTATCGATAAAATTTGCTTCAACATGACTTTTGGTTACTGAATTGTTAACTGAATTTTGGGATGCTGGTTCATATGACGAAGAGCTATTAACATTTCCCTATTCAAAGTTGTGGATATGCTCATACTAAATAAATCACTGTGACCTTTCTAAAGAATTAGTCGTTCCTGTTATGCATGATTTTTATACTCTTTTTCCTTGTATGCTCTTACAAACTTACTCTTTTTTGTTACGCCATTATAAGTAAATTTAAAATTTTGTTACTGAGGGATTTTAACCAAAGAAGTTGTTGCCATAGAACTATTATATTAGCCTTTAATTCGATATTTTAGTAATTTGCTGTATTATCAATATACTGTATATAGAGAAAATGGACTTTTGTCTTTTGTTTTTGGACTGTTCTTAGAATTTCAATTCGAAGAATGCATTCACAAAACCTAAGGAATGAAGTACAGTGTTGGAAGATGTATTGATTTTAACTTTCTCAATCTTTGGAAATATAGTCACCTCTATGACCCGAACAAAACGGAAAATATTATTTGATTACGTACGAGAAATACGTTACGAATATATTCTGAAATTTCAATTTGTTTTTTTTTTCCCCTATCTTCTCTTTTTGGTTCTTTATTTTTTCTCTTTATTGTGGTTTAACGTTACCGGTTTGGATGACGATTGTATCCTTGGTCATCAATGGTCTTGATTGTCTGTTCTACAAGATATGTCTTGTATAAATAACCTTCGTTTGTAACAAAACAATCTACCAATTCATACATCACATTTTGGATTTCCTTCTTTCTTTGGGGATAATTTTAAATTAAATTTGATCACAGTTGGGTAAAAAAAATGACCATAACCAATATCTATTTGTGCATTTCTTTCATTCGTTCTTCTGTAAGTGTATTTAATCATTGTGTCGTTTAGATATCTTCTCTTACATATGTGTTTACTTCTTCTAAATTTTAATGATCTGGAACAACAACTGCTTCACTAAAGTCATATGTTTCAGGAGAACAAATTCTTTTGAACTGACATATATTTGCATAGTTTCCTTCGTTAATTCCTTAGATTTTTTTTAATTACAACTTTGATTTCATATGTGTCTACTATTCTTGTAGGGACGTCTATTTACCTTGCTTGTAATAATACATTATATGGAAACATTTTAGTTAAACATCGATCGGACATTAATTATATTAATTAGAACACTCATTATCGACTTTGGACTTATATACGCTTACTTTGTCACGAATGATGGTTTGTTTTTTATTTTATTGCAAACAAAAGCGTTGCCTTGGATTTGATAATAAATGTTACTAACAGTGTATGAAGTAATTCTTAGGTAGTTTTTAGAACCTTGGAACTTTGTTGTGTCATTGCGGTTTGTTGTACATTTATACGTCATTCGTGTGCTTCTAAAATAACTGAAACAAGATGGCAATCTTCTTCATTTATCGTTGATTCAACCTTACATCGATTAGAAAATATTTGTACTTTGAGTTATAGATTAACAGTATTGTGGCATCATTTTTAACTCTAGGAGCGATACCAAGTATGCGGGCGTTATAAAGCAACCTTTTCAGGTTTCAGGGGTCTCAGAGGTAGATTAATTTAGGTACGTTGACTTACTCGGGCGTTGTCATTCTGCAGCAATGTGCTTCAAGGCAAACAACAAATAATTAACATTTAAATAACAAGTTTATTTACATAATAAAGAAAATATAAAAATGGGGTTTGATACAACAAAATTAATTACATCTTAAAATAATTCACTTGAAAACTTTAGAAATTAAATCTACATCGTTTTGATCTAACTAAGAAAAACAACGACAGGCTGTCCTATTTATTTCAGATAACTGAATGTCATTTACAATGCAACTGGTTCAATTAATTATCTAATATCGAAGTTTCAACTTCTTCCTGAAGAAGACCTTGGATAGTTGCACGAAAACATGAAAATAGGACATGTTACAACTCGGGGGATAAAGTGTGTTTCATCTACTGGAAACTCTAAGTTCTAAGATAAACTTTACTAACCTGATAGATTAGTTGAGAATTCTAAGTTCACGTATAGATGTCGACTAATAACTCACTCTCCGTCTTCTGGGGTGATATTCCTTATAAAATTCACGACCTTAGACCTTATATAGGGGGCCTCGCGCTACGCCCCGGAAGGGTTACTTCCACAATCTCGACGTTTCACCATGAACACGTAGCCTTTCCGCAAATATCACACGATGCCATATTTGTTAAAAAAGATAGGAATTGAGGAGAGGATGTTTTGGGGTGTTGAGTAACTGTTACTACGCATCACTTGAACACAAACTCTCCTTGAGAATGTCTGTTTTGATCTTATCTAGCCCGTCCTATGATATTGTCTTCTTCTGCTTGTCCATACTCATCCTTCCTGAATTGCGTAAAACAGGACTTTTCATATTTAATCTCTACCACATTCATGACAAGCTTCCTTGACAGCTAACAACTGACCTTGCTAAGTTGCTGTCGTATTTCTGAATTTCGACGTTGCTAAGCAAGGAATCGACAAATATTCTTTCAACAGGCTTTATACTATTTCTCTTGTATTTTAACGTTACTCAAACTAGGAGTCTCGCTCCAATCGTGGGTCAAAACTTAAGGTGAACTAAAATCTAGGATAGGGTGGGTAAGATATAATCCTATCTCGCCACAGTATGTTTAAACAAATTCCTCTACTTGTAAATCGCTTTAACGAACTAGTAACGTTTGTGTGTTTTCCATTTATTGATAAAAGTAGTCTATCTCTAAGCATCGCAATCTATATCTCTTTTGATACGTTTACTATTAACTCCTTCTTCAAAATAATGGTCATTTTACTTTTACGATAAGAACCAGAGATCTGCTTTTGTGTGAAGTTCGCTCGGGCATATAGGTATTTCGAGTCCTTGGCTATATTTAGTATAAATACTGGATCGGTGTTATAGACTTGTCGACTATTGATTTGACTATGTGCTCCGCAATATTATTGAAAATAACTTGGCTGTTATTGAGAACAATGGGTGAATGATTGGGTATTTTGAAGTCTCCTCTTTCGTAGCGTCTTCTTCCTTAGCCTAGTGTTTGAAAATTGTTTTACACATTGTAGTTGATGCTTCTATTTTTTTGTCATCCAACCATAATACCAATACAAGCACTGACATTTTTTTTCACATCTAACTAAGGTTCTTCTCCAGCAGTAATACCTAGTGATAATTTGGCTTTTGGTGATTGCATAGATTGTTGTAACAGATAGCTCTGTGGATGGTGGCATTACAGAAGAAACTAGGTTTTGGATAAGCTGATATATAGGCTGCATTACTGGGATTGGAACATGTGTTGAGACAGATTCACAAATTTAAAATGACAGATATAGGAAATATAATACATAGTAGTTAAAATGTCACGGTATACGTATTAGATGTTCTATAAATGATAAAACCAGAGGATGTCACTGGAGGCGGAAGCTTCTATTCGTATGATATTTACAGTAACGAAATTGAATATAAAGTCATGTTTCGTTTTTTAAATTATAAAGACTAGGAGCAAGAACCACAGTAAAACTAACGAGAAAGGAAAGCTTTATTGCATTTACATCAGTGCCA
>JAGDQP010003801.1:0-80095 GCA_022664845.1 Lepisma saccharinum | reverse complement strand
ATCATCATCATCATATTCAGCCGTTTTCTATCCACTGCTGGATGAAGGCCTCCCCCTTTTCTTTCCACATATCTCGGTCTGCTGATATCCTCATCCATGTAGCTCCTGAAAAACGCTTGATTTCATCTACCCATCTTACATTTGGACGTCGTCTCGGTCGTTTCTTTTCTCTAGGAATCCACTGTAGTACATTTGTCGTCCACCTTCCATCTGTTCGTCTAGCTATGTGACCGGCCCATCTCCACTTCATCTTCTTCGCAGTCTTGATTACATCCTCTACCTTTGTTTGTGCGCGAATCCATTCATTTCTCTTCCTGTCCCTCCTGGTTATTCCTAGCATGCACCTCTCCATTGCTCTTTGTGTGACTCTCAATCTTTGAGTCGTTTGCGCATTCAATGTCCAAGTTTCGCAGCCGTACATCATTACAGGTAAGACACATTGATTATAAACTTTACGCTTCAGACACATTGGAAGTTTGCTTTTGAAAATAAAGTGTAGTCTTCCAAAAGAACTCCACGCCATTTTACATCTTCTATTTATTTCATCAGTCAACTTTGCATTCGATGTTTTAAGCTGGCCTAGGTAAACATACTCATCAACTATGCCTATTGTCTCTCCGTTAATCTTCACTTCCTTCTTTGCAGCATGTTGGTTGTACATTACTTTTGTTTTACTTAAGTTCATTTTAAGGCCTATTTTCGAACTCTCGTTACTCAGTTCTTCCATTCTGGTTTGTAGTTCTTCTGCACTTGAAGCAAACAGGACTATATCATCAGCGAACCGTAAATGATGAAGATATTCGCCATTAATTTTAATTCCAACTTCATCCCAGTTTAAATTCTGGAACACTCTCTCCAGGACCGCACAAAACAGTTTCGGAGAAATTGAATCTCCTTGCCTTACCCCTTTTCCAACTTTAAATTTTTCACTGTCTTGATGCAGCCTAATGACAGAAGTGGCAGTCGAGTAAATGTTTCGCAGTAACTTGATGTATGCACTTTCGATGCCTTGATGTTCAAGTGATTTAAGTACTGCTGACAAGGAGACCGAATCGAAAGCCTTTTCAAAATCTATGAATCCCAAACATAATGGAAGTTCATATTCATTAGTCCTTTCCATAACTTCATTCAATGTTTGTATGTGGTCCATTGTGCTAAATCCACGACGAAATCCGGCTTGTTCCCTTCCCTGATTAAAATCCAAGTCCCGTTCAATACGATTCAAAATAACTTTGGTGAACATTTTGTATAGGACTGACAGTAAACTAATTGGTCTGTAGTTTTCTACGCGTTCTTTGTCCCCTTTCTTGTACAACAAAATGATAACGGCATTGTTCCAACTTCTGGGTATTTCTCTCTTCCTCAAGCACATCGAGAATAATTTAGCAACTTCCTCTTTCATCTTTTCACCTCCCCATTTAAACATCTCTGCTGTGAGTCCATCTTCTCCTGGTGATTTTCCGTTCTTCATCCCTCGAAGTACTTTATCCACTTCTTCTTTCATTACGTCTGGGACATCAACATCAATTTCTTCTGAATCTTCATTTCCTAGTTCTTCCTCGGAGTAGTACAATTCTGTGTAGAAATTTTGAAATATGTTTATAATTTCTTCCTTATTTCGTGTTACGGTCCCGTCTGGTCTCTTAACTGCAATTATTTGCTTTTTTCCTATCATGAGCTGCTGTTTGGCTTTCTTCAGGCTCTTGTTTTCCTCGATTGTATTTTTAACAAGATTTTCGTTATATCTTCGTACATCCTCTCTTATTTTCTTTCTTACGGTTTTATTTAGTTCTATGTACTCAATCCTCTTTATGCAATTTTCCTCTTCTTTCATTTCCCTTCTTTTCTTCATCAAGAGCTTAGTTTCTTCTGAGATTTTGCTCTCTGTTTTCTTTCTGATACCTGCTATCTCCTTGGCTGTTTTTCTTATTATCTCAGTCAATATTTTCTCAGTCAGTATATATATACACACTCGCTTTGCTTCGCTGGGATCGCTGACCCCCAAAACCCCGTAGGGTTTCGCCCCAACTTCACTGTTTTTGAGAGGATCCAAATCCTCCTTTATCTTAACCAAAATCTCCCTGCAGCACTACACCACCATGGTGTCCATCTGCAACCTCCCACGGGGGGCTGCGCCCCCAAAGGGGAGGTTTGCCCCATTTATTGTAACCGTCATACACCTTCAAAGAAAATTTCGTTTATCTTCAATGATTTGGAAATTGGGTTTTTGGGGAGGCCATTTTGGATCCAAGTTCCAATTTTGAAAGGTTTCTTATATTGTCGTGACCTACTTGTGATGGTACATATTCAAGTAAAATTTCATTTATCCAGCTCAAACGGTGTGCAAAATGGGATTTTGGGCGGTCATTTTGGATCCAAGATGGCGACTATTCCCAAATGTTGTAATAATTCCCTAAATTACTCCTCACAATGGACCTTTATGCCAAGTTTCGTATCTCTAGCTCTAACGGTGTGGAAAATAGATTTTTAGGTCCGCTATTTTGGATCCAAGATGGCGTCTCTGGATACATCATGTAATATTTTAGTAACATACAAGTGATAATGTACCGTGTTACCAAATTTGATATTTCTAGCTGCAGCCGTTTAAGCTGTGTATTCTATACAACAATGGGTTCGGCGGCCATTTTGGATCCAAGATGGCGACTTTTTCAACATTTCACAATATTTTCTTGAACTACTAGCGACAATACACCTTTATGCCAATTTTCGTATCTCTAGCTCAAACGATATGGAAAATAGATTTCTTGCGTCCGCCATTTTGGATCCAAGATGGCGTCTTTGAACTCATTACGTAACATTTTCGTAATTAAACAGTGATGATGTACCTTTATACCAAATTTGATTTCAATAGCCCCAGCGGTTTAGGCTGTGTATTCTATACAACAATGGGTTCGGCGGCCATTTTGGATCCAAGATAGCGACCGATTTTGCTCATTAACGAACTTAACTGAGCTATCAAGCCTAGAAACAACATAAAAATTTGGTTCAAATATCTTCAAAATTATGGCTGCTAGCGTGTTAATATATATATATAAATATATAATTTGATATCGTACCGATCTCAATAGGTAGAATTTTCTTAGAAATCTACCTAAAAGGGAAAAATGTTTAACACAAATAAATGCATTTAAGCTTGTACAAACTTAACTTAAATTAAAAATATTCGTATTTATCGATAGAGCACTTGAGCGCATGTTTCAATTTTCGGCCAGAAGTAAAATGTTATTCCTGTCTCGTGCAAGGAGTAATAGGCAGCGAAGAAATGCAAGAATTAAATAGGAGCATGCTTTGGAAAACAACAACAACAAGTAACTTGTTTGATTATTGATTTTATTTAATAACAAAGCATAGGTTGGTGACAATTGTTGTTAATTTTTTCATATTTTGATATACATATTTTATATGCATACAAAAATGTTGCACATGTATAAAACAGCAGTAATCCAACAGTAAGCAAAATCATTTCGCATTTGATGCATTCAATGAACAGCCACATAATAAACAACACTTTTGCCTTCTTTCAGACTTAATATAAAGTATCGAAAAGAATTCTTTAAAACGGAGTTAATTAACACTTGCATTCATATCTGTTTCCTACGTTTGCAACACATTATTTACACTTTTTTTTCTTGACAACACACTGACGAGAAATTTCATGTACATAACACTTAATATATTATATTTTCTATGTTTGAAGAAATGATTTGTTTTATAAACAAAGCAAGGGTTCATATTTGCCTGGAAAACATGCTGAATAAGTCTATAAGTTTGCGAGTTAGAATGTCGTAATGATGTAGAAAACAGATTATCTGGAGTCAACAATCCTTTCTAAGCTATTTTCTTGCAATACAAAAACCCTCCATTGCCAAAACAAATCTCCGAAATGAATTGCAGTGCAACATTAAATTGAAGTGAAAACCAAGATGTAATAGATATGAGAACAAGATGCTAAGTTTGTCTATCTAATTAGTGTCCGCCTCTATCAGTGATTCTCAATCTGGTGTTGAAACGTAGTAAATTGTGAAGTGTGTTGAAAAACTTCTGAGACTGTCATTTTACTGGCTAAAGTAATTCAAATAATTGCACTCATTTTCGAAAAGTAACAAGGCAAGCTTAGCACGCGCAAGACCGAGTCACTAATCGTTCGTGTCAAGTCATATGATGGACGCAAGTGAAATACGTTGAGAGCCACTGGTGTATACTTCCAATGAAATTATTCTTATGATAGGAAATGATCCAATGCAAATGAATATACATATGTCTGAATGCAAATTTCCGTCAACGGAGCTTACCACAGATATCCATTTGCCAAAGAATGGGAAGGTGGCAATACAGTCATGAGTTTCATTGGTAAAGTTCTCATGATAAAACGTTTTCCAGTCTTGCGAGAGTAGCTAAGACTATTAACTACCTGCGTACTAAAATTTCAGACTAGAGTTCTATCTCATAGGAGAAATGAACTGTTAGATATTTCCAGTCTATTTGCAGCTCCCTTCTCAAGCAAATTATCGTCACTCTTCACCATGTGTATATAGAAGGGAAATTGAAGTAAATATGAAAGCAGTAGTAAGAAGACAGGTTAATCTATTTTCGAAGACGAGAAACAGAGAGACCACTGAAAACTTTTGAAATAACAGATTTTACAGAAATCAGAAATAAAAACTACAAACAGAAATATTTGCATCCTTTGTAACGATTAAAGGAACATTTTATAAATCGTTACACAGGATGTACTACTAATTACGGAGAAAAATCACGAACCCTTACTATAGCACAGTTCGAGACGAAATAGGTATGCAAGGATCTCGATCTGCAATGTTTCTATTGGATAATAGCTAGATGACCCTACTCTTTAAAGTAAGATATATTTAATAAACTTTTAGACCTTAAATTTTCTAGAATTGAATAAAGCAAATGTGTTTCAAAAAAGTATCATGAACGCAAATGTGAGTTTTTGGTTTAGTCTCTTGAAACAGGAATGGTGTTTCGTGGTTTAATTTTAACGAATGTTTGAAAGAAGTGGTTTTCAGTTTCGTAGGCTTTATTCACCCCTTACCCCGCTTTACGTATTAAATAACGCCTAGAGAAGGGTCAATCACTCCAAAAGACCGACATAGAACTTCACAACTATGCTGGTGACGACAAAAAGAGACAATCAGACATGTTTATAGAAAAGTTAAAACAATGAAAGGAAGTAGGAAAACAACTAACAACCAGAGATATTCCTTTCAGTCCCGGATTTAGGTTGGGGTGGGGTTCAAAACGGGACATTTACCCGGAGGCTCAGCCGGTTGGGAGCATCCGCGGGCAGCATTTCGATGTAATTTTGAATGAGGGAGAGCAAAACAAATTACTTACATCACAATTATTATGAAGGTTACATGAAAACTCACATAGCAGTATACATCTAAAACTACTAAAAGTAACTGAAAACCATTACATGAAAAAAAATAAAAATTAAATAGATGATTTAAAAAAAAAATCGGAAGAACTTCTTACATCAAAATTGTACAGTTTGTGGTACAATATAGCTTACAAACATATTCCACATGTAAATTGTTTTCTTCCTTTCTCACCCACACATGTCGTGAAATGAAGCTTTTGGCAAACATTACTTCGTTCTTCTTTTTTATTGACCTTGAGTCAAAATATTTGAGTAAACAGAAACCTCACTCATCATTATTATTTCCTCCTTGCTGAAGTTGTCTTTGGTAGATTACTGAGACTGACTTTGCAGTTGATATTTCTCTGATACAGACGATGAAGCTGTTGATGGTTCCTCTGCTAATTTGTGGCATTCTTTCTTCTTAAACATAAGTTTTTGGTGTTAAAGTGTGCATTAGATGTCAGATGACGGGAGTAGGCAGACGCTAACCATTTCTATCTTTCTTTCACTCATTTCTTTTTGACGGGAGTAGGCAGAACTTCTCTAATTGATTATTCAGGAGACTTTTGTAGCTGTAACATTTTTTTTCTGAAGACGTGCTTGTAAGAGGGATTTCCGAATATGTCTTAGATGTGGATGGAAATGGTTACTCTCTTAGTAAATTGTTGGCACTTGAGAGGGAAGGAGCAAAGTTTTCTCTGGAACCATTTCGTCATTGAAGGGCATATTCCCAGCGCATTCAAAATCTTTTACAGCTGCTTCAGCAGTTGCCTTTTTGTTCCAAACATCTTTAAACAATGAACAGATCCTTAACTTCGAGATGATCTTGGAAATATTACGCTTTTGAAGACTTGAAAAACGCCCTGTTCGAAGGCTGCAGGATGTGAGAACTATGGGCAGGGAATCTAACAATTCCAATGCTATTTTCTCTACAAAATGCAATGGATTAAACAATTTTGTACTTAATTTGTAAGGTCTTTAGACAATTTTGGCTCAGGCCGACGAGGAATTTTAAACTTACATGATTATCAAGAACCAGCACAACCTTCTCGTCTGTTTTGAATTTAAACAAGTGTTTAAGCCACATCAAAGCATAGTTCTTCATTCATCCACCCAGACCAGACTAACTGATCTGCACCTCAAATGTCTCGTCTAAGTGATCCTTAAATAATGGTATTTTTTCTTTGCTTATAAAAGTCACTAGCTATATTTTGTTTGACATTAACATTCTCCAATTACGTCATCGAAATTGTACTATGTGATCAAAACCGTACCTATCTGCTATATAAAAATTGTACCATACATAGCACTTTCGGAAGCACCATCCTAGTTTCAAAATACATCAGTAGATGGTGGCGAATTACCACCATTCAAGAAAATAGGTAGCATCTGAAAGCAATTGCTTCTGAACAAACAACTAATGTTTACTTCCCAACAAAGACAATACGTTTAATTTCCACTACCACGTTGCAATACAGGGTTGTCAGTACTTCGAATTGATATCGAATTCCTCTCAATATTTAGCGTAATTTCGTGTATCGCATAACCGAATTCTCATCTTAGAAAACTGAGTTTAATTAAAATGACCATCAAGATAGTGTCAATCTGGGCCCAATTTTGCCAAGGATAACTAAGTTCAATTTTATAATGATGGTAAGCAAGTTTTTCTCATGCTTCACTAGGAAAATTGCACAATTTTCCAATTATCTAGCTGTCCATACATAGGATTCCGAAGCGTACGACTTTCCTTCATATTTGTTTGTATGTTAAAGACCGTGAACTGTGTAAATTTAATCGAATTCCGAGACAGGAACTCCAAACGTGTTCCTTGTAAGTCAAGATAAAGATATTTTGAAACGATGGGTGTTCATTTTGCAGGATTAGTAATTGTGAAAGAACAAACAGTAAGCTCAGAAGAGCAGAGTGAAACTGAATCTGACCAAAATACAGTGTATCAAGCCACAGAAAAAGAAGTAAAGGAATGCATAGATAAACTACAAAACAACAAAGCATGAGAAAAAGATGAAATGTTAGGAGAAGTATTAAGTGGCGGGTAAATCGTAACCATTGCGATATAAAAACTAATCAACAAGATTCGGATAGCTGAGAGAAAGAGGCAGGTTATTCCTGGTGCATTGCACATAAATTCCATAGCACAGTTTCCTTATTTTCATCAACGAACAAGAAAATTGTGTACTCACTTTTGTCTTCTACGATTTGTTTACTTTTGACAAGGGAACTACGTTCACTGATTAGTCGATACTTACAGGAAATATAGTTTTTCCACTTGGTTTTAATCTGTAATATGAAAAATGAGAGGCCCTCAACCTTCTTGAAACTTTTGAATAGGAATTTTTATAAATGTCGATTTGTACTTACTTGTACAGGGCAAAACATAAGCTTCGAAGACACTTGCAGCGTTAAAACCGCTTCAGGAATCTGACCCAACTTTTGAGAAACGACAATAGGTGATGAGCTGCACCTGTTATGAGTGTGAGAATCATGGCCCCAATCTTGGATTTAACTCGAAAATTTGAAATTGGAAGAAAGTCATGTGACATTTCGTTTCAGTCTTGCTTGTTCACAGAAATTGTCACCTACATTTATTTGTTTAGGAGATAGGGATTCTGAATGTTGGGATTTTGACGTCCTACAAAACCTGCAAGTGGCGCAGTTGGTGTACACACAAAGGCGGAATCCTCATGGAGTCTGCGTAACACATTATGTTCAACGGCGGCGCAGGCATACTGGATCATTATGGAAAGTATTTATGTCTGTTACACTTGTTCGAATTCAAAATTTTCCATTTCATAATTTAACATATTACAAATCAAAATTGTATGTTTTATTACAAATTTTCGAAAAATCTCCCTGAATATATAGATCCCTGACTTACCCTTTTTCTCGTCTTCTAAATAAATGTTTTGCTGAAGCTGCATTTCCTTATTCTTGGAAGCAGGCTAATATTGTACCCATTCTGAAATCTGGAGATAAGACCCACGTCTCTTCATACATACCTATTTCTCTCTTATCTATTTTGTCATTGGTGTGTGAAAGAATCTTCAAAGATAGACTTTATAGTTTTGTCTCACCCTATCTAGTCTGTGCTCAACATGGCTTTCTTCCTGGTAGTTCAACTCTTACCAATCTGTCTTTGTTACTCTCTGATACTACCCAACCCCTGTCCAATAACACACAACTTGATGCCATCTATCTAGATCTAAGTAAGGCTTTTGATAGAATTGAATGTAATCTTCTTCTTCATAAACTAACTCACCGATTTAATATCATGGTAACCTCCTTTTGTTTTGGAGAGACTATCTCATTGGCCGCGAACAACGTGTTGTTCTTTCTGGATCTTTCTCTAATTTTGTTCCCGTTCTCTCTGGTGTACCTCAAGGTAGCGTTTTGGGCCCTCTCCTTTTCCTTCTATATATATATGATCACCCGTCTTATCTTTCTTCATCTGAAAATAAATTTATCCTTTTTGTTGACGACTGTAAATTATTTCGAGAAATCAGATCATTACAGTATGTTACTGATCTCCAAAATTCCATCTCTAACGTCTTGGACTGGTGTAATGCGTGGAACTTGAAAAATAAATCCCTCAAAATCTTTTTTCTTGCTGTTTCTTTAAAGAATCAAATCCTATCTACCAATTTTATTGGAGATAGTCCTATCGCTAAAGTTTCTTCTCAAAAGGACATAGGAGTGGTATTTGACGAAAAAAATTTGTTTGTTGATCACGTGACCTCTGTAACTAACAGTTCTATGCACTTACTTGGTCTTCTCTGTAGATTTACAGAAATTAAGGACCTTCATTCATTGAGTATATTCTACAAAACCTTCATCTCCCCTAAAATTGAATATTGCTCCCCAATTTGGAACATCGCTAGTATTTAATATCTTTCTCATATTGATTCTGTTCTGAACTTCTTTCTTGCTATAGTCAAAAGAAAAATACCATCGATACGTAGTTTAAGCAAGCCCGAGTTATTATCCGTTCTTGGCCTTTGCATTCCATCTTCACGTCGAAAACTGGCAGATTTGATGTACTTAAACAAGATACTTAATGGGAATCTTAGAACTGAAGAGTTAATATCTAAATTTTACTTCCGTGTTCCTTAGCGAATAACAAGAAATAATAACCTGCTTCATTGTGCTACGCCTAGGTTAAGAATACTGCAGCGCTCCTTACTATATAGACTGGTAAACATGTATAATGATCTTGATTCAAATATTGATATTTTTGGAACTGAATTTTTTTTCCATCGAGCGCTAAATATCAATATCTGAGTTGTTCCTCTTGTGTATTATAATCGTCATGTTTGTTATGTTACTTGCTTAGTTATGCGTTGTTTTATAATTTAATGTTATATAGTTTGTAGTAATGCTATTTAGTTTTTTGCAATGTTATTTAGTTCCAGTGTAAAATGGCGATTCCAGCTGTATCTAAAACTTAATAAATAAATAATTATTTTGAACTTTATTAAAGCGATCCAAGAATTTTTATTTCTGATAATGTTGGTGTAATACTAGAGATTTTGAAATCAACTGTAAATAAAATTGGCGATAGTCAGACATCAGGATGCATAGTATTGGTAACACGGTCTGGAGTAGCTGACGAACAATTATTATCAAGATACATGATTCTAGTAATGTAAGCCCATATTTGAGCACCTCGGGGGATCAAAATGGTAAGCGCCACAAGAAAATTTCCACAGTATATTGAAAATAAAATACAATGGTGTCTACATCTTGAAACTTCAAGCGCAAACTTTTTGTTTTTCAGGTATACAGGCAGTTATTGGATACAAAAATCAAAAAGTTTGCGCTCGAAGTTTGAAGATGTAGACACTATGTATTTCAATTTTCAATATACTGTGGAAATTTTCTTATGGTGCTTACCATATTGTTTCCCCATAGGGCTCATTTGTGAAAAATAACGAGTTATCGAAAAAGCTTGCTCCTGCTTGTTAAAAATTGCAAATTCTTAAATAAACTAGCAAAGAAAATCCCTACAGATGAATTATTATTGGACACTTTCTGGAATAGATAATGATTATTTCAAACATGCTAAAGACTAAGAAAAATACAAATTTTCTTTCAGGTGAATACATTTCAGATGATGGATATCAGTAAAAATAATGTTTTAGCGCAACTTCGACAAGTTGAAGAAATTCGTGGGCAAATTTTCAAAAAGAGTTAACATTTCTTTGCCAAGTTGCACCGTATTTGATTTTGCGTTCATGATTTGTAAAATTACAAAGCAGAAATGTAAAATAGAATACATTCATAATAATAGCGGACATGGCTATATATTTGTACACAGGTCTAAGAGACATCAGTGGGAACCACGAAAAGTTAGAACACTCCAAACATTGACGTTTAATTTGAAGAATTAAAAGTGCATACAAAAATGTTTATTTTTGTAATATACTCTTCATACTTCATATGAACATCATTTTTAGAACTCTCAATTTTTTCGGAGCGTGTCGCTTCTTGCGCCTGTACATAATTACGTCCTCAGTTGTACTATGCATTGATGAATGTATTTTAATTTACAATTCTTCACTGGTTAATTTTACAAAACATGTGTAAAATCACACTGCTGATTAGCAAACTGCCAGTTTTTTGAGGGTAAGGTAATGATTTTTTTACCGTGAACGCCTGAAAAGAATAAATGAAAGCCTAATATTCTTATAGATATTGAATATCTGGTAGAAAATAAAGTTCATTGACGCTACTATGCAACTATGTTCAGGCAAATATGACCTAGCTTATACCAATTACTTTTTATCTAACAATTATATAATTATGAGGTAATGTCCACATTAAGTTTACTCTAAAGTTTTAATACTATTTCTACTATAATTCTAGCAACTGTATATTTTGCAACTATTACTGATCTGAAGAACTATTAGCAATTGTAACTAGTAATTTCTCATGACATTTATGTCCAATATATTCTAAAAGGCTTTGTATTTTTGAAAAGGAAATCATATCATCATCTTTCTAATGTGTTAATATTACTATATTTCTAAAATATTTTCCTTTAGGGAACATTTGTAACCTATGACAGAAATATACTTTTCTCAAGAATTTTAATACCCAGCACTCAAAAAAATATACACTAATATTCTCGATAACTTCTTCAGCTCAGTTACACTAGAAACACATAACATATACTTTGTACAAAGATATACGATAACCGTAACACTACTTCCATAAAAATTTTATAACACATTTTAAATAATTGACATCGTGTACTTTATAGTTACATACTCAATTGTCTTCTCTTCAAATATATTCACTCCTTTTCACTTATATCAATCTGCATTATTTTTTCACAATAAATATAATTTGATTTTCCTTTAAATTGAAAGACAATCCTTACAGTTTCAATAAATAATATACATGTTTGTAAGCGTGCGAAACACTTTTCTTTTCTCGCTTTAAGGCAATAATTCAATCAACATTATTACACAATTCTACAATGAAAAGTTAATAACAATTTATGTGTGTAATCAACTTAAGTATTTTAATACAGAGCTTAGCTAATAAATTAGGAAGCTGTTTTATGATAGTTCTCTTCTGATTAAAATCGAATTTTATTATACCCTTTGTGAAAAGTGCATTGTTGCAAGGAAACATCTTTTCAGTGTATCTGTGTAATGATTCAACATATCATTACTAAACATAGGTAATCATATTTCAATTCAACTAGTTTGAGTGATACCTTCTTCTTCAGGATTTTGTAAAACTATATAAGGGTAATTTAACACACAGAAATATTAAGAACATTACGGAAGTTTTAGTTCTTACCAACTACTAACCAAGAGTTTTATTTTTACATCATTAATACTAAATTTTATTCGTAGTAACTTGAAACTATACAAATATACAATACAATGTACTGGGAATATATAGTGATTGTGGCTACCTCAGTATTCCAGGCAGTGTAATATTTGATATGTAGGCAATTTGTATGTAGGGAAATTGATATAATGCATGTTATTGAATATAACTGCTAAATAAAAAACCTTATCATGAATGTTAGTATTTATCCTTGACGGTTAGAGTATGGATTTTTTGTATTTTACGCGTTTAGCAATGAGTAGGTAAATTTGTTAAGATGAAGAAGTAAGTTTTGTTTAGCACATCTTGTTTAAAACGAAGCTTCAGTTAGATGCTTTTTAATATCACTCTAAGAATTAGTTCCTATTATATATCAAGGAACACTGTACAACTCACATATGCTTTGTAGAAGCTTAAATTATAGTCAAATGCCTTCCATCTAGTTTTTAAAACTACTAAATCAATTTATATTCACATAGAATTGAAAATTGCTAGATGAATAACCATTGGTCCATTTTGGTCTTGTCTGGAAGAATTACTAAGCAAACTTCAGGTCCCAAGTTAAAGAATTATATATTTAAATTCTCTAAGTGAATCTTTAAGTAAAATTATTTCAGTCTCATTTAAAAATTATAAAATTAATTTGACGTGGAATTAACCCCTGTTAAGAAAATAAAATTTATCACATATCAGCAATGATTGACAGTTTTAGGAGATTGATCCCTTTTCTTGTATTATTAAAAAATAATTGTTTACAGTATATTTTATAAAAGTCTTTACTTGAAGTTTCATTCAAAAATATATTTATAGTCTTTAGTTTCACTGAAAGAAGTGGAAGATGAATGGGAAGAAGCCCAGAAAGTTCAGAGACGTGGAAAGCGTACTTCACTTATATCTTCTTTACATACTTACGAAGATATTGGTTATTTCGTGCATGCCATGGTTATACTCGACACATCAAATTGAAATCCAATACCCAGAAAAGTTGTGATTTCGTTGTACGAGCTGTTTATATTTACATGATAAAAGCATTTTGATTGAAATAAAGGTATCTAAAATTGTTATTAGAAAGATTATCAGTTTGATAAAGAAAACAATTAGAAAATATAATAGTCGTATGAAAATAACAAACCGACATAGAACACTTTTCTAATATTAAAAACCATGCATATGAGTACAATAATTGCAGGACATTATTTCGTACAACATATTCGTGCGGTTTTCTCATTTTCATCCAGGTGTGCACATGATTTTTCGTTGAAAACCATTAACATATCACTAATAGAATACTATAAAGCAGCTAAATGCTATTAATTTTAAGTTTAAAAACAAATATTTTAAACTTTTAGCGGCTCCAAACCTTTAGGAGAACCTTGTAATTTTGTTTTGTTTGTTCCTATCTGTAACGCAGGCTAGCACCTGAATGAAACAAAATAGAGAAAAATAATTTATGGTTTAAAATTAGCAACCTTTATTTCCTCGACTTTCTTTTATCTCGCGACATTATAACCTTGCGTTATGGCATTTCTATACTGTGCGTACTGCTATGAAATTGAACAATGAAAAATAGAAAGAAACTTACTTCAGTTTTGAAATAAGTTACCTAGATTTACTGGGTTATTTTTATAATCTGATGAATTGCTAGTGCGGTGATGCGAGTGCAAATTTGATTTAGAGTGTTTGTAATCATTTGGACATATTATACAATTTTTTTTCCTATTTTTTTTACTTCCACTTCCGAAATATAAACAATGTGGGACTTTCTGCTACAATCTTTACGTTATTTTTTTTACTATACCCATTTCTCTTTGGAAATTAAAATATGTGATTTTATTAGACTTTAATGGTGTAACATGGGGTCGCTCTAAGATTATATATTGAAAACTGATTTGTTATTGTCTAGCTCTAGAGGATGCAAAATCAAAACACAATGTTGCGAGTTGACTCAAACTTATTCTTTTCACCGGAGAAATTCTCTCTCTCTCTCTGTGTGTACTACATCGTGATCTACGCAAAACAAAAAGTACTGCGTAATAGGACTGTTTTCTGCCCCTCCACCTATTATAATGTAATGTTGTATACAAAAACTAGACTGTAAGGATTCCGATAAACCAAGTTGTATGTACAGGACGAGTCACCAAAATCCGGAGAAATTTTAATTTAAATTTCCCGCCACATACTTCCGCCAGAGGTTGTTGGCACTCTGCACTGCCAATTGTTTCTATTAAACAGTCGTAATTTCAAAATGGCCAAGTTGTTGAAACAAAGTGCAGAGTATTATAAAAGAGCCAAAATTGTCGAAGGTCTTCGCGCTGGGCGCTCAGCAGCAGATATAATTCGATCCTTTAAATACCCGAAATCCACAGTTTATAATGTTATGGCGAAATATTCGGTTTCAGAACAGTCAAACAAAAATTGCAGTGTACTCGAAAGACCGCATCAGGAGGACCCCTGAAGTCGTCAAAAGAGCTCAAGCGCTGATTTCGGAGAATCCAAGGCAATCATTGCGATCATTGGCAAAGATTATCGGTGTAAGCGAACTAACAATGCCTCTGGAACTCCATATGTTTTACAGCAAGACGGTGCACCGGCTCACATGAGCCATTTGGTACAAAACTGGATGTCAGACAATTTTGATATGTTTTGGTCTAAGGAATTTTGGCCTCCCAACAGTCCTGATTTCAAAGGGTCTCCAACAAATCTTGACATCCCAATGTGACGTCATTAAGAACCGCCATTAAGGTATCATTCACCGACATAGACTCAGATACATTACGTCATGTATGCGTGCGTTTCAGACCGAGATTAAAGGCCGTTATTTAAGCTAATGGGGGGGGGGATACATTAAATGATTGTGCTCTATAGAGGTCACCCATGTATCACGTAAAAAGATTTTTAATAATATTTAATATTTCGCTAATATTTTTTTTTAGGAAAATGCTAAATTTGTCCGAATTTTGGTGACACACCCTGTATATACACAGTGCACGAGTGGGTTAGAAAAGGTAAGCGAACGCTTGGAGAAGTGGGTTAGAAAAGTAAGGTTACGCTTGCACCTAGTGGCGGCGATTGCCTATTGAAAGTACAGGCAATGAGCTTCCATTAATAAAAAGGAAGGCCAAATCCAAAATGGAAAAGGTAAGGAAATCGCCCACTTCGAGCATTGTATATACAACATACAGTTAGCATCGAACACGCGTCCAAAAGTAACGACTTACGGATTCGATTTTTTTTATAATATTGTTCAAAATAAGTGGTGAAATTAGTGTAGAAAGTTCTTCACAGCTATACATTAGTAAATCGTAGAATAACTTTCCAATTTATTCACCAGAGGTGAGGGTTAATCAGGAATGCATTCATCTCTTCTGAAAGATTTATACCCCTTTTTGGAGATAAGATTTTATGGAAGAAATTATAGGACCTTTTGGACCTTACAAGTCAAATCGTGGGGTCTCTCTCCAATCCATTAAACATCAGTTCCAACTCCACCCCATTCCACTACCCTGTTACTACTGTTAACCAGTACTTCTCTGCTATGTTTGATTCACAAAAGGTGCGGATTTTATACAGATAATCGCCAAGTGTACGCGGGCGCTGCGCGTTTTCTCACTTTTGGGTATGTTTTACGCAGAAGGTAGCAGTTAGTAGCAGCTAAATATTGAATGCCCTGAAAGTATTTATCATATAGTTTAAACATAAAAGAAATAAACTAAGAAAACAGACAAACTAAATAGAGAAATCTATAAATACTTTTGAGTGATGTGTGACTAATAAAACAAACCATGGGAGGAACAGTCTAATACAAGAGGGAAAGGGAAACAAATAAAATACTAGAGAACAGACACAAATAAAACAACAAACGAATAAATAAATAAAATAAAACAATATAATATAAATCCTAAACACAATGCAAATAAATAATGTAAAATAAACTCAAGTCAAAATCAAACAAAATAATGTACGAAATAAAGTAAAGAAAACACGAAACTTCTTTCTCGCTGTTGTGGGTATAAGTTCTTTTATGGACTTAAATTACTATTACCATTGAATGCGCTGGGCTTAACATTGCTTATTACCAAGTTTTATTGAAAATTTGTCTAACGGAAACGCCTACTTCGTAAATTCCGAAGTTTGAAAGTCCTAGGTTTCCTTTATCCGATTTTTTAAAAACATAAAACCAGAGAAGCGAAAACAAGAACATAAAGTTAAGAGGAAGTAAACTTCTGTGACATACATGTTACTTTCATTTAAAATCATTCCACAAGCAAACATAAATATGAGCATTCTAGGAAACGGACTAACAGACAGAGATCGTAAATAACTTTCATAGCCTTCTTTCGGAATTTTAAAATATTGGAATGTGGGAGGGTGAGGGTGAAAATGTTACATTGATTTTGATACTAGCTCTCACATTTTCAAAGCTTTATTTTTTCTAGAATATTTTAACAGGGAATCCTTTGTGAAAAGCGGTGCGTATTGTCGCTACTTTTTGTTTTTGTTGCAAGCTAATATAGTCAATTCAAAAGACGAATTAATTACGATACGAGGATGCATGTTAAAGTAATTAATACGAAATTCTCTTATCACTTCTTAAGGACTAGAGTAAATATGCCTCAAGGAAACTTCATACTTATCTAAGTGGGAAATGCGTATATTAGACCAATAAATTATTAAATTGTCAGAGTAAATTATAAACTTGCAGAAGATTCGTTGTTACGATACAGAGAAGCAATTCAAAGTATTTTATTATCCAAGTGATCTTTTAATTAGTGGAGAAATGAGCATACAAATTAGCGTTGTGACATTGTATTTTAATGGCTTTACTACGTGATTATATTTTATGAAGTTTTAATTATGAAACAAAATTGTCTGATTTTTGGAGATACAATGCTAAAAATGGTGAGGAAGACCGTTAATTCAGTTATCTCTAATTAAGGAAACTCATAAGGACAATAAAAATTATCTTCATAGGTAAAAAACAAGTTAATATTAAATTATCAATGAGTCGAATATGGAAGTTTCTCAGTAAATACAGATACTTGAGATAACCCACGACATATTTTTTTCTACATTTTATAAGAAAGTAAACATTCTTTTAATATTTAAGTAACTTCTAGCGTCACGTGTCGTACACATATTTTTTAATAAAAAATAAAACTTCACAGCACGTTGTTTGAAACATAATTTATTAAACCCGCGTAGTAAATACACATATACGCTCAGACGTCGTGAAACGTTGTGTTGTGCGTTTAATATGTGTATTTAATACGCGAGTTTAATAATAAATGGCATTTCAAACATCGGACCATAAAGTTTTAGTTTATGTTAAAGATTTATTTAAAAATAGCTCTTTATACAATAAAACATATGGTTATCTGTAAGTGCATCATCAGATTATTAATATTATTCACATTTGTCATCAGATGAAGTCCGTTAGATAATATCATGAATAAAAACACATAATAGATATAAAAGATTGTTACATAACAGCGACAACGAAAAGATTTACTATCTTCAAGAGAGAAGACAATATATGTTATCGCTTTTGACAGTTTTCGAATATTATCAACATTGGTTTATAGAGACTGATGTAGGGAATAGGAATATACTTCGTCATGAACAATATTGACACACAGTAATTGAAACGAAATTTAAAAGTAGACAGTATAGTTGAATAAATACTTATCTTGCAAAATAGAAGTATATACCCCTAGTAATAATATGTATCAATTTGTAGTGCTAGTAACGATAGACGAATTCGATATTTTCAAACTATTCTGCACAATCTCATAATTTAGATTGACATAGGTTTTATAATTTACCATCCACCTGGAGTTAATAATGTTTTAAACGTTAAGATTATTCGAAATCAAAATCGCTCTTTGTTCTTCTTAAAATTCTACTTCTCTTTCGGCCAAGAAACTTACTTTATACGTATTGATATCGTTGTATATCATTGCATACTATAATTAGAATGTTATAGAATTGAATATGAAAATTTCGTAACGGAAGTAGAACAAACTTGTATGATACTAAAACAGAAGCAAAGCCTATGATGATGAACGACGTGGGGAGAGACAAGAAGAAAACAATAATAATCTACATTTGGCCTAAATAACTACTCTTATATTAAAATGTGAACTGAAAACACGATCTGACGCAACCTGAGACTTGGTTTTCTAAAATCTTTGAATATTATATACAGTTATGCAGTGTTCGATTTGTGCGTGTTCTGTCCAGAGAGGAAAAAGTATTCTGACACGTAAAGAATACTATATTCTATGCATTTCATACCTTCAAATCGAACACTGCCGTTAAATGAGATTATGGAAGTTTAAACCACGGAAACATAAAATACGAAAATAACGTTGTCCAATATAAATTGTAAGAAATCAATTTCAAAGTAAATTTTTAATAGATGTTTAACTCTAAACTGATAGACAGAATATAAATCCGGTACAATACTTTGATAAATCACGCAATACTTATTGATACTGCCCATTCCAAGTGACAAGCAGATCGGGAACTTTCATGCTCCTCCTCTGCATTTTGAGTTGAGCAAAATTTGCAACAAATTTTGAAATTGTTTAAATAAAAAATTGAAACAATATCATCGTTGAAGTAGAAAAACATATTAGACACCATGTTGGTGTTAATATAAATATTTGTTCCTTATAGACATGTACACATATAGACACTCATTAGGATCTAGTGGAAATAACTGATAACTCTGACAGAAAGAAATCTCACAGAATAGATTCTATACAGAAAATGTGCTCTGGCCAAAACCAATACTGGTGATAACCAAGAAGTTTTTCATATTAAACTCCTATAAATATTAGAAGACTTAGTAATTTAAATTAATTTTAGTAGATCCTAATCAACTTCAAATTTGATTAAACCAGAATATTATAACATTAGATTCCAACTGACGGTTTAAATAGCAAAATAAAATTGATATAATTTTCGTTCATAGAAAAGAATTACACATCGACGCCCGACAATTGTATTGTCATGACTCCGTGGGAATTCCTATGCAGATACAATACAATTCACAAGCGTGCACATGCCAGTTTGCAGTCAACTTGCTGCAAATATATATATATATATATATATATATATATATATATATATATAAAAATGTCTAGTCGGAGTTCAGTCTCCACTGCCATAAAGAGAAGTACACATCTATACTGTAATAATTTGCAGTTGATTAGTAATTTGGCTAATGTCATTGGTTATTCTGACCAAATACTTTTTCTGTGTAGCAAGAAATGTAGGATCAATTGAGTTTACTATCTAACAACTAATGGCGAAATAAATCCTTCCTCAACTTCTTTTGTATGCAGACAGTCATTTCTTCTCATTCTGGTACTTGTTCTTCGAAACTCTTAACAATTCTTCTCTACGGCTTATTTCTGATTTACTCAATTAGTTTGTTTCAGCGGCGAAGCTTTGTAATCCATGATTTAGCCTCATTCAAAGGTAGAAGCAACTCGTAATGAATGCTAATCAGGCATGAGGACCCTATTCAGAAGGAATACTACCACAAATGATCTCTCTCCTTCGCTAACATCAATTGGCCAACGATCATGGGGGATGATCTGATTTCGCTTGAATGAAATAAATGATGATTTAAATTCATGGGCAGTGACACTAAACATCAACAACTTCATGACGAACCTCCATATAATCAGGATCATGCATAACATCCTTAATCATGTCTTTGAGTATTGTATATCGCGGGAAGATAGGGTATATTTTAGAACTCATGTACTCCGACTGAAAAAAAATGAAAAAGACAATATATTATTCAAGTGTTGAAGATACAACAACACTTATAACATACCAAAATATCATATAATTAACCGGCATGAGCCAAAGATGCCTAAAGGCCATAAATTAATTCAATTAAACTCAATCAAATAAGGAGGTCAGTGTGTAAAAATACCGTAAGTTGTAATTTTTCGATTAACATTATTTTTGGATTTATAAAATCCATATGTAGTTTATACAACCACCCTAGCGCTTCTTTATCGTTTAGTCTCTGATCCCACCTTCCTCCCATCCTGAATATATTCTTACAGTGCTTGGAAATGGATAGAAAAATGTTATGCTCTTTTCGCTCTAACTTCTTTGCATGCAAGTGATAGCTCTTTATTGTTCTGGATTCCCTCATGTCCTACGCAAGAAATGTTTAGAAAAGTAAGAGTCAACTTCGAAGTTTGTAATATTAAATTACGTTATTGGCTGAATGAACAAGAAACATGAAACTTACGATAGCCAAATGTTAGCAATTCAGACAAAGTTGTGTGAGGTAACAGGACTGTTATTTAGGTGCATGACGAATTTCAGAAATTAGAACAACCCTGATGAAATAGGTCGATTCTGAAACTGCTGTATTATTTAGAGAATTAGTACAGTCCTGATGTAACATTTGGAAAATATAAAGAAGCTATATTACGAAAAAGTTCACTTCTATCTGACAAAATTATAGTAAGTAATATGAAAAGTAACAACGCGTTCACAACTTCAAATCAAGTGCAGTTTATCTATTTTTATTCTTGCAAACTCAGAAGAATTCGAAGTTTCGTTTTCAGGTCAAACCTTCTTTCATTTTTGCCACAGTAGAATACTGTACAATGTCTAATACAGTATCTTGTCCAACGTATGAACTTTACAATAATGGATGACTCTTAAATACGACACCATGCAGAAACCAATGACATTCGTGAATTAAAATGTAACACTGAAAAAATAATACAATTACGGAAAACGACTTTAGTGAATTTCTTTTAGACTTGTGTTCAAGAAGAGTGAAAGGAGGTTTCTAAAAGGTAATTTTGAACTGTTCTATCATATCTAGTTCTTTAGGATTACTTTCTTAGCACTTGTACACATTTTGTTCACACTATGTCGTCATAAACTCCCATTTACTCTTTTCTACAGCGCACTTCTTCAATTTATTGGAAGAAACGTGATGCATTTGCTTTGGTTCTCCTAGTTTAGTCTTAGGTATTAAGAAGGAAAGGGTAATTACTATTTCCATGGTAACAACACTTAAACAATAGGGAGACCCATATTCCTCTGCCACGTATGAATGGTTAAACAATTTCAATCCAAACTTGTATTATGATAAATGGTGGTGCTCTTATGGTTTTACGTACTGGAATATTAAAATAATTATCATTTCCTTGGTAACGAACCTCATTTCTAAAAAAGTTATATTCGCTTATCACCTAAAACTTCGTACGATTATATGGCTACATTAATGTTTCAACTGTATTATGATATAATTATTTTTATCACTTCCTAGGTAACAATACTCAATTATTAAACACACATTCGTTTAATAATATAGGAGTAATAAAGGCGAGAATGACATTAGATTCCAACCAAATTTGTTTCGTTGATAAAGATTATTCCACGGGATGTTTTAAACATATTAAATTTTTGCTTCACTTAATGTTTCCATGGTTCGAAGGTTTATCAGATTACATTAAGTTTGTCTGTCATAGACTTAATATTACTTTATGTTGAGATTCAATAAATAACGGGGAAAATGAATTTGTGAGAGAGTGAAATAAAGATACAAATATGTGTCAATATTAGTGAATATGTAACACAAGAAGTGGTTAGATATTATGTTTTTCATAGCTTTTTTGTTTTGTGTGTACTTGTATTATGTTACAAAATGAAGGTTTTTTTGTTCAACAATGTAATGGTACTGCTATTGACTTTAAAATTAAATAACCGGAAGAAAAACAATTTGAATAATAAATAAAAAAAATAACAGATGGGATCGTTTCAGATTATCTAAAATTTACAATATAACAAGCATTAGCGATTTACACAACCATCTAAGTAGCAATTTAGCGTTCAACCAGAGTCCACCTACACTATTCGCAACGATTTCGTGCAAAGGTGAAACGGCTATGTGCAAGGTTGCACAGATTAAGAGTGCTTTGCGACAATAAGAATGTAGTTTTCGGTCCAATTTAGAAAAAGATGCTGTAGGTTGTTTAATCAGTTTTTGAAGTTGAGTTCATTGTTGTTAAGTAAGAATAACGTTTTTTTTTCTGAAAGAATGTAAATAGATTTTGCTTAAATATGTGTCGCAAGTTTAATTATGTGGTAGTAAACATTGGCAGGTGTAATATATGATATAATAATACGTGATGCTTTACGACTGCATGTATTAGTCCATGGTGTTTAATGAATACATGATATTGAGTGAACATCCTCTCTGAAAAGAATCTAACGTTCTCTAAATAAGTACATGTAGAGGAGTTTCGTGCAAAGATAAAACTGTTATTGTGACAAAATCAGAACTAAAAATTCATGGCTTGCAATACAACGATAAATTCAATAGTTCATATAAATATGCAACGAAAGTAAAGGAGTCAAATGTTTTTGAAATTTTTCACTAAACGTTAAATACTCTCTCAATTCAATTTTGTAGATATCCCAAAAGATGAATACATAATCTGGTTCATAATTTTTAAAGAACACATTGGATATCAAAATTTTACCTTTAGCTCTCTTATAAGATTTTTGAGACCAGTATATTTCTTGAGGAGTCGATACATATCATTCGTCATCTGAGTGTTTTCTGCTTCTATTTGGGCAATCGTCATACCTGGAAAATTAAAAAAAAATATTAGAATTAATTATTTGTAAATTTTAATCAAAGGAAAGATCTACTACTTTGTAATAATCGTTGTGAAAATTCCCTTCCCTATTTTTCTGCCATTTAATTAATGATTCATGAAGTCGAAACGATGTTTTAAATAAATTCTTTATGAATAGAATATAAATTTATTCATCTGTGTGGTACATAAGAATCGTCAATGTATACATGAGGCATCATGATATTTAATTTTAAAATTGAGTGCAATTTACATACCTTTAAAATATTACATATTGACATATTACATAATGAGTAGAACTGTGCAACGAGCGGATTTCGAGCGCTCGAAATGCGAAGCCCCAAACAGTCACGCTCGAAACGAGGGAGAACTGGCAAAGAATGCACTTCGAGCAACTTCAAGCATGAATAAGTTTCGAGCGCTCGAACTGTTCGAGTAGAATTCCTGCTCGAATTACGTCATCAAATTACATTTTTGTCTTTATCTTCCTGTAAATGGTCAAAAGAGGTTCAGTGTTGCCAGCCAACCAAATAATAATAATGGGTTATCGAACAAAAACTTTATAGGCTTTCACCTTTGAACTGGTATAGACTCTATACGAAACCACAATTTTCGCCCATACGATGGTTGGTCAAAATAAGGCAAATCAACAATTTTCTACATATCTCAACAAAACTTTACACAACTTCCTAACTTGATAAAGCGCAGTACAAATGGTACGTCTGAAACAAAAATTTTGCCCATATATACGAGAACTGGTTAAAATATCTCAAATCCACAATTTTGAACTTATCTCAACAAAACGTTGCCCAACTTCCTAATTTGACTAGACGAAGAACATAGAGTAGGTCCGAAAGCATAATTTTGACCCATATATACGAAAAGTGCCAAAATATTGCAAATCCAGTTTTCAACATATCTCAACAAAACTTTGCACAATTTACTAATTTTACAAGACGAACATAATGTACGTCCGAAACCAAAATTTTGACCCATATATACGAGGGTTGGTCAAATTATCGCAAATCCACAATTTTCAACATATCTTAACAAAACTTTGCACAACTACCTAATTTGATAAGACGAAGAACTTAGTTTACGTCCAAAAAATGTTGACCCATATATACGAGGGTTGGTCAAAATATCGCAAATCCACAATTTTCAACATATCTTAACAAAACTTTGCACAATTACCTAATTTGATAAAACGAAGAACTTAGTTTTCGTCCATTGTTTTGTCGCATTTACACGAGGGTTCGTCAAAATATCGCAAATCCACAGTTTTCAATATATCTCAACAAAACTACGCACAACTTCCTAAGTTTATAAGACGAAGAACATATAGTACGTCCGAAACCAAATTTATGACCCATATATAGAGTGTTGGTCAGAATATCGCAAAACCACACATTTCAATATATCTCAATAAAACTTTGCATAACTTCCTAATTTGACAAGACGAAGAACATAGTGTACGTCCAAAATAAAAATTTTGACCCATATATACAAGGGTTGTTCAAAATATCGCAAATCCACAATTTTCAACATATCTAAAAAATCTGCACAACTTCCTAATTTTACAAGACGAAGAACATCTCTAGGTCCGAAACTAAAATGTTGACCCATATATACGAGAGTTATTCAAAATATCTCAAATCCACAGTTTTCAATATATTTCAACAAAATTTTGCACAACTTCCTTATATGACAAGACGAAAACCAGAGTACGTCAGAAACAAAAATTTTGACCCATATATACGAGAGTTGGTCAAAATAAGGCAAATCCACACTTTTCAACATCTCTCAACAGCGTTTACGAACTCTAAGCCTCTGCACATCCACTGCTAAGCCGACATTATAAAGCACCCTTGGCGGCAGCCGATCTTGAATCACCAGTGTAGCGTCAGCGGGATTTGCTTGAGTAGAGAACGCATGTCCCTCAAATGGTTAACTGTCGAAACGAATATTCAGATTTTATTTTTAAGTTGTATCTGTTTGCGGACTGATTTGGATACAGCCACACCGTGTTGTAGTGTTTATTAAATGTAATCTTCTCTCACCTAAACTAAAAATAACCTATTTTTCTTTAAACTATTCTTTATTTGTATACAGACATGCAAATTTATTGAAAATAAGCCAGCAGTATGGATTTAAACTTCAATATTTTAAATAGCAGCAGAGCTTGATTTTGCTCTCATTGAAACAAGCACTAAATTTAGAACAACTTTTAGAGGAAACACTTTTGAATAGCTCATACCATTTGGGAACTAAAAGACCTAATTAGTGGTCAAAATTAACACGGTGTAGAGAGTTTTCGGGACTTTTCGGTTGTTGTAACTCAAAGGAAATAGTAAATAAAAGTTCCAAACTAAGGTGAAATATTAAATGGGATATGCGGAATCAAACTGTGATTTTTTTTAAAACAGGGGTGTCCCAGAAATTGTTACTGTGGGGCAACTTCCAAATTTAAAATAGAACCAATTTCCGATTTTGCTCTCTTTGACACAAACAGGAAATTTTGAATATTTTCAGACGAAACGTTGTTCAATGTCTCGTAACGTTTGCCAGCTACAAGAGTTAATTTTTAGGTCAACAGTTAACTTAAGAAGTACTAGCACTTGTAACTGAAGATATTTAAAACTCTTTTCTCTGAAAGTTGTTATAAATTTCATGTTTGTTTCAAAGAAAGCGAAATCGGCCATTATTTCTGTTTAAAATTTTGAATTTGCACCCCGTAACAGTATTGCCGGGACGTCCCTGTTTTCGAAAACTTCACGGTTTGATTCCGAATATCCCATTTAGTATTTCACTTTAGTTTGGAACCTTTATTTAGTATCCCTTTTGAGTTACAGCAACCAAAATATCCTGAAAACCCTTTACACCATGTTAATTTTGACCACCAATTAGGTTTTCTAGTTGCCAAACGGTATGATCTATCGAAAAGTGTTTCATCCAAAAGTTGTTCAAAATTTAGCACTTCTTTCAATGGGGCAAAGTCAACCCTTTGTTGTCATTTAAAATTTGGAAGTTAACACCCGTAGAGGTATTCTCGAGACGCACCTGATTTCAGAAGCATCACCGTGTGTCACATACATTTCGGTATGAACATTATTGTTTCAAAGGTTTCTGTGCACTAGGAGTTGAGTTATGGCCCTGTTACGGATTTCCAGAACAACAATGTATAGGATGATTTGAAGCCAAACATAAATTACGATCTTTCCAAAGTCAAACGAGGAATTCACAATGTTTTTTCAGTCGAGTGGAGTAGCATTATTTTTTCAAATCCTGAGCATATAGGATATTTTTCCTCGTGCCTTTGCATTTTGAAATGATTAAGCCTTGAAACGTTTTGTATCGATATCTCTCGTTTAACAATCCGCTCGTTGTACACCTCTAATAATGAGTCACCACTCAAAGAATCATTGACAACATAATTAATTGAAATATTGAATAGAAGATTTAAACTTATTAATATTGCCAATATTCTTCAGGTAATTGGGTAGTTTCTGAGAAGTAGACTATGCCAAGTCACTTTTTGGTCGAAATTGAGTTATCATATTTTTCTTACTTACATTAGCACGATCCTTCCAGTGGTAAACTGATCTTGGTCCGAAAGCAGCTAGTTTCGGAAATAGCCAGTTTTATACTAATCCAAGTCACAGTTTGTGTAAGAGGTAAAGAATGCTATGTGCACTTATCTTATGCTCCGATATCAATATTGAGAGAATAATATTCCAAGTCAGACTTGAAATAGTATACCTCTCAAAAATATATAATTATATCTTTTATTTCTGACTTACTATATTTGTATATTTAAGCCTATAGGAGTTAAAATCACTCTCTCTGGCACGCAAGAATCGACTACCAAAATTTAGCGACAATGTAGCTGCTATAGAAAAAAAACAGCGGGTGTTTAGTCTTTTGTGGCCGTCGAATCGAGCAGACGCACTGCAAGTTGGCTGAGAGAAATCGTATGATATTGGAAATGGTCCACAAACAAGCAATTGAAGATAATAGGGAAGAAATTGGTAAGTATTTTTTACTGTGCTGGTTTATTTTAATTTTGGGAGAAATGAGTAGAGAGAGAAAATTTTGGTTTCAGTTCTTTTAATAGATAACTATTTAAATCTGACTCATCCATCTGATTTTTAAAAAGAGTTAATCAGAAACAGAAAATCTTTATTTCCAGAGTTGCTTTCAGAAAAAAGTTATTTGGGAGTATTTTTAAAAATAAGGGGGATAATATATGCAAAAATACAGGTTTCTTGGTATTCTTCCAGTATGCACTGGGAGGGTATTTTGCCAATACATTACGACGAAACCGATTTAACTCACGCAAAAGTATCTGGTCCATCCACATTTTTATTTTGAAACGGCGCACATCAGAAATCTGTATAGAACCAATCTTCCTCGGGAAGCATCGAGAATTAACACGGAATTTGCATCATACTTTTTCTAGTATTGCAACCCTCATTTGTATCACTAAGAAAGGAAAAATGCATGAAAACTCACATTTTATTTTTGTTTTCATTGCTTACCAAGGAAGTTCTCAGCCAGAACATGTATGATGTTACTGTGGGAACTTGCGATGCGTAATCATGTCTAGGTTTTCGGCCAATCTACTTGTATTTCTTTTATGTCGTACATAACCCCGCAAATCTTTATTTTTTGTTCGCTCATAAAGCAGTAAGATCACAAGCTGTTGTTTTAGTAATTATTATTTTTTCTGAACCTTATTGGAATACTACGAGGGTCCTGCCGAACCCATGGAGTCCGCGGAGCACGGTTGAAGAACTCCTGATATGTACTGAATTACGAACAAATTCAAGTAAAGAAATGTACAAGGCGAGTTCGAAAAGTAAGGATACAAAGACTAGTATTCAATGAAGTGTAAACACACTAAAACACTTGGATGAATAACTTGCATAAAACACGTGGACTGTTGTAATCTCGCTTTCCGAACTCACTTTGTGCATTCGTTGATTTGGATTTGATAGTCATTCAGTCTAGATCAGCGGTTCTTCATCTGTGTTCTGCGGACACCTTGGGATCAACAAGCCCCTCTTAGATTCCAAAAAAGTTTCTGATACAAAGGCAAGCACTGAGGCATATCAGTAAAGTAAGGTTACAACCCCTGTAAGCGGACAAGTACTATTTTTGTACATACATTTTCTATACTGGCTTTCAGTGTCAGCCTCTTGCTTCCCTCTCGCGGCTGTTTCTCTAATTTTACAAAATGTCTACTACAAGCTATTTAGTGATTCAGTGATACAGAATAAACACGTGTTCCTCAGAGGCTGACACTGAAAGCCAGTATAGCCAACCTACACAGTAAAATATTACTTGTCCACCTACAGAGATTGTACCCTTGCTTCATGAATACGCTTCATAGAAATAATTATGATTTCCATTATTTAAAAAATCTTTCAATTTTTGTCGTTTCAGATGGAGATGGTGTGCCAGGACCTAGTGGGTTAACGTGTTCTCCTACTGCACCAAGTGATATATCTAGTATGGATGATCTTTTGGATGCTGGTGATATTGATGATCCCGATTATATTTGTGAAGAACCCTCATCGGTTTCAGATTCGCCGTCTGAAGAAACTACAATAACTAAAAAATCAAGGAAGAAACGTAGAGATAAATCCATTTGGAAAACTGAAATTCTCAAAAGGAAGAGAGCAGCAGGGAAGGAGTATGTTTCTAGAACAAAGAAAATTGTGGCCGCAAAAAGTGTACGACCTGGTTGTCCTGCAAATTGTCGCCGGCGTTGCTTTCAAATTATCTCTGAGAGTGAAAGGAGGCATATTCATAAAAACTTTTGGAATTCTGATGTAACAAGCAATCAAAAACGGCAGTTCATATGTTCGGGTTTATACAGGTGAGCCGAAATGGAACTTACAGTGATGTTGAAGTGATAGCAGTTTGGTCTGACAATTGTAGTGGACAAAACCGGACTCTGGTGATCGTGTCTTTATACATGTTGCTGCTTCAAAAGTTTCCAAACTTGAAGATTAGAAACCACAAGTTTCTTCTAAGAGGTCACACTCACTTGGAAGTGGATTCCAAACATGCTGTGATTGAGAAGGCCAGGAAAGCGCTTCCGCATTTCTCGATAATGACACCCTGGGATTGGCAGCAACTTGTTAGAAGTTGCAGACACAAACAACCCTTTATCGTTGTTGACATGGAGTTGGAAAATTTCAAGAATTTCAAGGCATTGTGTGGAAAACGCTCAAGTCCTTTGCGTCTTCCTAGAAAAGGTAGTAGTGAACAAGATGTATTCATATCAAAAATGGTTCACATTCAAGTACGTCAAGACAGTCCTGGAGTGCTATACTACAAGGAGAGCTTTGGTGAAAACTTTCAAAGTGTTGACCTAAACAAATCTACGCGACATGCTACATGGCCGGACGAAGTTCCCCAATTAAGTGATACATTGAAGCCTATGAGTTCGGCTAAGTACAAGGATATTCAAAGACTTTTAACGTGGGTCCCCACCATTTGGCATGAGTACTACAGAAACCTAATGCATTGTAATGGTGACGGGAACTCAAGTGATTAGGAACCTGAATGATTCTCAGTTTATTAATAACTGCTTATAATCATTTAAACCATTGAAATCTGAATTAGATCTATGACTAAACACCCTGTAAAACAATAATTGCAATGTGTCACGTGTGTGATACATTGAAATTACTGCTTTACAATGTGTTTCTATCATTTTAAGCAGTTATTACTTTGTTAATGTATAGCAAAAACATAATTTTGTGGTAAAATATTACAAGTCATTTTTCACTTACACTTAAAACATTGTTACTAACGTTACAAAATACAACTTTAGGACACGGAATAGAACGAAAATGTTTACTTTAAAGACCATGTTAGAAAAGTCCTGTATCAGTTTTAAAGTGTTCAATAAACAATTGACGCAATTCAACAAAATAGTGTCTTGAAAACAGTTTTCTGCTTCTCCTGTAAAATTAGTAAAATGTGACTTATACTACTCTAATTCTCAGGTCCATACTCTAGTACACGAAGAGTAAACACTAGCATAAATAGTTGCGACATATTGTCTTTCTACAAATATGTTACTTTTCTGTGGTGTATGATAAGTGTGTATATTTGTCGTGAAAGTAAATAAGTAACCACTTTTCTTTGTAAATGTTACGCTGTTATAAATCTATAAGCATGGAACTAATACAATGTTTTGAGAATTAAACACATCATTTTTTTACATGATGACCTTGTTAAAAATTAAAATTAAAATGCTCATGTTAAAAATACTTCTAATAACCTTCTTTTGTATACGAACAGTATTTACACTAACATGTGATGCACCCCGAAATATTATTCCAAAGCTAATAACATAAAATTTTGCATAATATCATGAGGGCAGTTTGTCTAGAGACTGTATCTTGTAAGCTATATGATGAAGTAGGCACCATTAAGTTTTTTTTTATAAAGTTCGAGAATGTGATTATCCCGTTTTAACATTTCGTGTACAGTAACACTTAACAGTTTAATTTTATAAGTGTATTCTAAAATTTAAAAAAAATATATTATTAAGGGAGAAACATAAAGGATTGATGATCAAGATGAAATATAGCATTTTTTATTTGTTTATATTTATATTCAGACTGTTTATTAAAGCATATTCTATTAATCTCACAATCATTGATTTTAAGTTACTTTCTGCTTCCTGACGAGTCTTTTCTGTTACTAAAATATTTACATCATCAGCATACAAAACTACATTTTCTGAACTTATGAATAAGGATAACCCATTTATATACAATATAAAAAATATATGCCCTAAGATAGAACCCTAAGAAACACCCTTGTTAATTTCAGCCACTGAGGAATGAAATGCCATGTTTCTCTCATTAAGAGTCCTAGAGATTTGTATTATCTACTTTCTATGGCTCAAGTACGATAAAAAACAACCTCTGATTCCATACTGATATAGTTTCGTTAATAAAGTTAAGTGATGAACGTTATCAAATGCCTTAGAAAAATCTATAAATACATCTACAACATGTTGGCTCTTATTTAAGGTATCTGAGACTTCTTTTTCATAATATCAAACAGTACAGTATCAGACTTTTTTCTTATGAACGCCATGTTGGTAGAGGGAAATCAACTTATGTGTAGATAGAAAGTTATTTAAACGTGCCAACATTGCATTTGAAAATATTTTTGAAAGTACTGATAAAATAGAAATGGGACGATAGTTCTGCAAATTTGCAATTCTTCCTTACCTGTCCAAAGGAATAACATTAGCAATTTCTAGCATGCTTGGGAAAGCCCCTGACACACACACACACACACACAAACTATTTATGAGGTGGTAAGGTTGCTCTCCAATTAAATGCATACATCTTTTAATAACAGTAGACAGAATTTTATCCAGACTTGATGAATTTGTATTGGAGAGCTTATGAATATTAGTGTATAACTCTTTCATTTTAACTGGAGTAATAAATATACTTTACCCGAATGAAATTTGCTTATTTTGATATCTGATTCCATGTTGTGTAGGCACGGTCTTCGAAAATGTAGTCATGTTAAGAAAGTGATTATTTAATGCTTCTGCGATTTCTTTGGGTTTATTGTGTCCCCTCCCCTGCTGTCAACAGATACATAACGAGTTTAATTTCTTCCTTTTTAAATTTATATTTTGATTTATTAAATCCCATGCAGCATTAATTTTATTTTTAGATTTACTAATTAAACGATCTAATATCCCTTTTTGCCGGCCGCACAATTTCTTGTATGCTTCTTTAGAAAGATTGATGTAATTATGCACCTTAGTTGACAAATTACTGAAATGTCGTTTTAGTTTATTATATTGAAATCGTTTCTTTTTTGAAATTTTAATTCCTGACGACAACCAGCCTTTATTCTTAATATTATATTGTTTATTTTCAGAGTACGACACGGGACAGCTATATTAAAATAATATAAGAAAATTTCCATAGAAGAATTATTTCTCTCGTCGGTATCTTTGGCACTATGTGTGTCACTCCAGTGCTTCTGTGACAATAAATTAACAAAAATAATGAATATTCCCTTTCGAAAAGGACTTAAGACATATTATTCTGTGTTTAGAAGAAAACAAAGTTTTATTCATATCAATAGAAAACGAGTGAGCTATATGGTCTGAGAAGCCAAGTTCATGACTTTTGAAACTAAAACTTCTATCGTTTCTCCCAATTATAATTTGATCAAGGGCATATTTTTCACCTTCAGTCAGAACATGTACTATATTTTGTAAGTTGTATCTTTCTAATATATTTTTTAGATCAGTCTTCTCCTTTGAATCCATGAGTCAATTAACATTTATATAACCACAAATAAGAACCGTATAATATTTTTTTTACAAACATAATGTAACAAAGATTCAAATTGTCTTAAAACTATACTAAAATCACCTGAAAAGTGTCTATATAAATTATACAAGCTATGCACAAATTACTTTCTGCCACTTTTACAGCACCTACCTCTCTATGCATTTCAATACAACAATTTGCAACCTCCAATTTTTCAACATTTGGAGCGCATTGAACAAACACAGCTACGCCATTATGCTGTTTAAATTTTCAATAAAAATGTGTAACAAGGTTAAAATTAATTATTGAAAGATACCATTTTAATAACTTCTTCACTCATCCATTGTTTGCAAATGGAAGGAAGGGGTGCTACCTATCTTAAGTCGTTTTCCAATAGAATATCAATAAGCTCGAATTTATTTCCTAAGTTTTGCTCATTGTGAAATAAAAAAAATAATTATGAGGGTCATTGCCTTTACCTGTATTTTTCCTCTCGGGGTTTCCTACTTGTTGAAACAATCAACTGCATGGCACTCATTGCAAACTACATAGCTTGCATGTATGATTTTTAGGTGTGTAAAAGTAACTGTCAACGAAATTACTATCTAAATGTAATAGCGTGTTAGTCTAAATTGTATTTGAGTCATTAGATGACAAGGCTAAGTATGTAACATTTATTGTATATCGATATTAAAAATTTGGACCAACACGATAATTTCACTAGCAATTTTGAGAGGAATGAATATAGTTTACACATTGGAATGATTTGATGTGTCCACATACATCCAATACAATACAATCCAAATTGATGTAAGTGGAGCTCCAAATGAACTGCAAATCGTATATATACTATATACATACATTCTTTTGTGAGTATTCTAACAGATAGATTGATGGCACAAATGATCGGACTCATGTTACTTATTATGCGTAGTTTCTGATTCTTTTCCGATATAGTATTGGATTCAATATAGTGCTATCTAAACCCCTGTAAGAATTTCGAAGGCCGGAATTTTTGATTGCAAATTTCTGTATCGGAACTTTAGGAAGTTTAGAAAAACTTGAGTAGACATCTTGATTTTGTCACGACGTTTTTATTACGCGCGTTTTTCAAAATAGAGGATTCGTATAATAAGGCTTTGCAGTGTTTGAACCATAATGGTTAAAATTTCAAACGTAGTGTAAAAATGTATATTTTAGGGAGCGAGAAATTCCAACAAAAGATTCATTTTTGCGTCAGATAATTTTATCTGCCATTTCCCAAAACGGCGCGGCTTACTTACTTACTATATGGCTTACTAAACTCGCAAGTTCATCGCCGTATCAAACGTTCACCATCGCGAATTATCCTGGGTAAGATCAAGCCACTTTTCATCACAAACACCTACTTCTCGAAGATCCCTTCTAATATTGTCCTCCCAACGATGTCTCGGTCTTCCCAATAGTGTGTTTCCATCCGGCCTTTCAACCAGGATAAAATATAGTCTTCGTTTTCCCCCCATTTGAGTTACATGGCCTGCCTACTTTAGTCATCGAGATTTCATTCTTTTTACAACATCTGGTGAATCGTACAGTTCGCGAAGTTCTTCATTATGCAGTCTCCTCCATTCTCCACTCATCTCGTCCCGTTTCTGCCCGTTTCTTTCTCAAAACCTTATTTTCAAACACTCGTAATTTATGTTCATTTGCTAGGGTCGTACTCCAACTTTCGCAACCGTAAAGTATTACCGGCAGAATAACCGTTCTGTATATTTTCAATTTCAATTTCCTAGATACTAATCGCAAGTTTAAAAGTTTTTGGACTGAATAGAAACATACGTTGCCCGATACTAAGCGACTTTTTATTTTCTTCCGTGACCTCATTTTTACTTGTTACGTATGCTCCCAAGTATTTAAATTTGTTTACTTGCTCTATGACCTCATCTCTAATTCTTATGTTTTTATTTCTTTTATTCCCTTAGTTTCGGCTTTCACGTATTTTGTTTTGTCTATGTTTACCTGTAGACCTATCTCATAGCACGCTTCTACTAAGGCATCGGGGTTACTTTGTAGTGCATATATATCTTTGCCTATTAAATCTACATCATCCGCGTACGTGAACAGTTGATTCAAGCCATTCATTGTTAGTCCCTTTTTATAGTCTTTTATTTTTGGGATCGCATATTCTAATGCAAAGTTAAACAGTAATGGTCATAAGGCATCACCTTGTTTCAATCTCGAAACTATCTGACATATTACTACCTACCCGTACTCTGCTTATGGGGTCGCTGAGACACATTTTCACAAGTTGAACAAGTTTCTTCGGAAATTAAAACGACCTGGCTAATTGATTGCAGAATGTTGTTATATAGAATTCTGAGGAGCTCTACACCATCAAGGAAATGAGAAAGAACGGAACCGAAAACCTCACGACACAGGAGAGAGGACAGGTAAATATACAATTACTCGTAATGTAACACAGGTTCAGCAACAGCATGCTGAAATAAGCCGGAGGGAGACCCTAAATTGAGACATCCAAATACAGAGATCTGTATATAACAACGAGAGATTTAGCCATTCTTAATCCACTACCCGATAAAACTATGGTAAACTTTGTACTTTTAGGCCATTGTAGTAGCTAATGACATCACGATTGCGTTAGCTGTTAAGTTTCTAAAATCTACAGACATCCATTCCTCAGCAGGGTTCGAAACCAGAACTTTGGAGACGTTGGCCTGGCACCTCAGACTACACGGCTACACCGGGCGGCTCCACTACATGAGTGATAAACGTCCTTACATATGTTGTCCTTAAAATCCAAGACACACATGAGAATCCAAGACTAGGTTGAATGGAAGGTTCGGACTGAGAAATATACCCCAGAAGCACACATACGTTGAAAATAAACATGGACTAAACGTTAGTACCGAAACGTTATTATAACATTGTAAATGGGCCGAAATATCCGCCTGTTCAACGTTTTTTTCGACGTTGAATAATAGTTGAGAAGAAAATGCGCGTTGTTGAAATCAAGAAGCAGGTTCAGTTGGCCAAAACAGAGCATGGTTGCTGTCACATTTAGCTGCATTTTGTCCGTTGCTTTTATCATGATATCCAGTATTAACTTTCCAACAGTAAATAATCCAAGAGTCTGCTGCAGGATTCGAAGCTGAAGTGTTCCGTACTCGTCGTTGGTAGCTCGATACGTTAACCCTGGACAACGAATTCTGCTTGAGATTAACTACACTTTTACGGTATCTAAAAGAAAAGGCAGTCTTGAAAGCGTCACAAATCCAGTCCCATCGTTTCACCATCATGTAAGAATAAGAATAAAGAATATTTTCCTTTTTTCTTTGTTATGTGCATTTTTCCTTATTTAACACTTCGACTAACGCTGCACTAATAAATGTGTATTTCTCAATAAGTGTAATATGTCGCCTAACAAAAACGAATATAAAGCGAAATCTATGTCATAGTTGAAAACACTTCTTCACATTATCACCTTATTAACGAAATATGTTGTTCGCTGAAATATGGTTTAAAATTCAATCTGTTTTCAACATGCAAATTTTAGCATGGAAAACGTAGTTAATTTTATTCTCTTTTCTTTTAAGCACAATTTTTACGCAATTAACTTGGAAAGATAATCTAGGGCACAGTTCAATATAATAGTTAAAAACACGTCATATGAACGTCCTATTAACATAAAATTTTCGTTGGAATATAGATTGAAATTCAACGTGTTTTTAACATGCAAAACAGAACACAAAATAAAAGTTAATGGCATTCAACTAGCTTTTAGTTACAAATTTTATTCCATTAAATTAGAAAGAATCCTATGAAACGAAATCTATTCAGTAGTTGAAAATAACAGTTGAATCCACGTTTAATTAACGTCTTTTCAACAATATCAAGTCTTTGTTGAAATATGATTTAAAATTAAACGTTGTTTTCAACCGATAACGTTTGTTCAACGAACTAAACAAAAATCAACCTTTAAAACACGTTTGTGTGCTACTGGGGATACAGAAGCGGGTTACAAGACCTTCACAACAATTATAAGAATATACTTGGACGTTTTATGCGTGTAATTGGGGGATTACAGAAATAAATGTTTCTTTTAAAAATGCATACACTAGACTGTACAGTCCGCGTGAAACTGGTGTCCGCCATTTTGAAAAAAAATACGTGAGAATAAAAGCGGAGAATTTGGCACTCAATGTTTTTCTGATTCTGCAAACCAAATTCCTGAAGTCTGCGAAAAAAAAATCAAGCTTAGCAAGCAAATCGAGCGGAATGACAAATGCCACCGTACTAAATGGTCTGTTACAGGACAGCTTCATACTGGGTACAACAGCATTAAATTGACCGTCTCAATATTTGACCATAAAATGGCCTATACAAAATTTTTCGTTTAGCCAGGGATGTTTACATTGCAATTTCTTGATCCTCTCGAAGTACCATCTTCCATATCGTAGGTACTTGTAGTCGCATTCTTTGAAAACACACAAAGGAGAATCAACAATCTATATACGCAGTCTTCAATTACCAGGTTAGCAATGACTAGATTTTTACAAAGGAAAATAAAAATAAGAAAAAATCTTAATATTTGCAGATTTCTGATTCCTTTAGAAATGTCTCAAACATATATTTTAATAATCCAATCTTCATGTTGGAGGCCTCAAATGTATCATGACTTTGATCTTGATCTTTTGCAACTATTGCTTCTTGTAGTTTCTTAAGATCGGGAAACATATATTCAAAAGCAAATTAAATATGAACACAATATCTTAGCACACTTCTGCAGTTTCTCGAATTGGATCGGTTGGAATTAAATAAATTACTATAGAAAACAAGACTAAAGGATAAAAGACAGAGATCTAAAACTACAAGTCAACACAGAACCATAGTGGTCTAACTCTAATTTGTTTTAAATTGGAGAGACTGAAGAAAACGATATTTTCTTTTGACTGAATCTATATATCCAGATATTTTTCACCATCTGGTAAAGTAAGAACTAAACGAATTGCGTATGTTATTTATAACGACAAGGGGATCCGAGAAAAATAGAACGTAGAGAGCAAGTAAATCGAATTCGGAGTACGGAGAAACGCCTTTTCTTTTATAAATTGTTAAATATATTGATAGCAAATTGCCATTAATAGTTACTGGACATCGTTCCATGTGATATATGCTGGAGGGTATGAGGACAATAACCGCCACCTTGAAAACGATCATCTTGACTATGCCTCCAAAATTTTAAACAGTAAGTGGCTCATGTGATACCATCTATCAATCTGTGCTGGAATGTTCCAAGAAACCCAATGACGAGGTTAATTTTGGCATAACTCTAATCCTGTTCGACAAAATGACAGGTGAAATTGACCTGGAGAATGTCACTTTCAACTAGCATTATACCTGATTGCATTGGGACTTCATCTTCCTTACTGAATTTTAAATTTTTAATGCACCTTCACTGCGGGAAGTGGGCAGAACAACGTCGTTCCATCCTCCCCTCACTTACAACGCTGAGTCGCTTCACACTCAAAACAATCAATCATTTGTGCTGCAACGTTACCATGTTTTAATGTTTGTTCTGCAACCTCTTTCGACAGAATGCAACTTCATTGTGGGGACCAGGACGACGTCGTTCCAGTCCTCGCCCCCACTTACAGCGCCCAGTCGCTCGGCACTCAAAACTAACTCAGTCATTTATGCTGCAATGTTGTCAAGTTTCAATGTTTGTTATGCAACTACTTCCGATATAATGTTACTTCAATGACGGGGGAGGACGACGTCGTTCCAGTCCGCGCTCCCACTTACAACGCGAAGTCGCTAGTAACTTAAAACTAACTCAATCGTTTGTGCTACAACTTTGCCGGCTTTCAATGTTTGTTCTACAAGTACTTCCAAGATAATTGAACTTCTTTATTTCGTTCCAGCTTCTCCCACATGTAACTCTATGGGCAAATATTTTGATGCATGTCTTTACAAAACATGCCCCAAATTTCAAGAGATATCCAGCGTGTAACGGGGAACAAAAATTAAAATTAAGATTAATAACTTCCATTGGGTTACAAAATATCCCTCGACGGAATAAATCTAGAGAACTATTTAATTTGGAGATATGTTTGGACTTTGAATTCTTGCCAACAAAAAGTTGCGTTTTTTTTCCAACAGCAGCCTTCATTATCAGGACAATGTTTTCCGCAAGAGTACATCATGGCATTGTACATATCTCTGGAAGTCAACAAATATATTACGATATTTAAAACATTTATTTTTCCAATAAGAAAAGTCAGTTATAGACACGCGTTAAAACTTTTGTACATAGCTGTACAAATGCTCAAGAGAAATAATTAAGCGCTGCAATTATACTGCCAAACGCAAGACTCAGAGGGTTCCTTGTTAGCATAGTGATACAAGGAGTCATTTTGTCAGAAAAATTCGTATTTCGGAATATGAGCAACTGAAAGTTGGTCAGATTGCCCCAGTAACCACAAAAAATATACACGTGGTTCTGCTAGCTCTTTTCCCAAATTGACTTTAACCTCCATTATGCATAGCAAGCACGGCGTACCCATGGCACCCGATACGCTACCCATAGGACAACATTGTAAGAATCGGACAGCCCGCACAGTCTGGCCGATTCCAAAAAAGCTGGCCAAAATAAAAAAAAGGGAACTAGTTGGGAATTTTTTCATGTTGGGTTGGTTACTGTACATCTGTAATGGTCAGAAATTACTTATGAAAGTGTTTATTTCCTTTTACCTGTCCCAGAATAGAAGTCGCAAAGCTACCTTTGTTCGATTGGCAGTAAATGACGCACGTGTTGAAAGTTGTATAAAAACTTTAGATTGAAGCAGATCATAATCAAATAAAATGGAATCAAAGTCTGAAAGTACGTAGAATACATAATTAAAAGTTACAAAATAATAATTTATCAAATATAAATTATTAGTGAAACTATAATTATTGATTTTTATTAATTGAAAGCGTTAAAATACGATAAGTTATTATGAAAAAGTTATGTTGCTCCGTGTTGCTTCGCTGTCAGACTTATTCTAAGTTATAATCAAATTTATTTTCTTCAATATAAAACAAAAAGTTATGTCTGAAGTTGCCCCTGTTTGTCATTCAATCGTTTTAAAATGGCGGACACAAACATTCATTTTGCACACCGTTTGAGCTAGAGCTGCGAAATTTGGCACAAAAGTATCACGAGTAGTTTAGGAAAATATTACAACATGTTGAAAAAGTCGCCATCTTGGATCAAAAATGCCCGCCAAACCTATTGTTGTATATAATGCAGAGACTAAACCGCTGGAGCTAGAAACACCAAATTAGATATAAACGTATACGATCACTAGTAGATTAAGAAAATATTACAAAATGTTTTAAAACACGCCGTCTTAGATCCAAAATGGCAGACCCAAAAATCCATTTTCCACACCGTTTGAGCCAGAGAAACGAAATTTGTCATAAAGGTGTATCATCATGAGTAGTTTAAGTAAATATTATGATATGTTGAAAAAGTCGCCATCTTGGATTCAAAATTGCCGCCCAAAATCCAATCAGGAGTCATTTATTTAAAAAAAATCATATTTCATTAAAAACAATTATCATTTAAGTATACGCTAAAATGTTAAAATGTTGTTAAGGGGGGTAATTTTGCAACTCTGACTTCAAATTCGTAATCAGCGACCAAAAGAATCATGGACATAATATTCGTCTTGATTGTAACATGATATACATGCTGTTTCACGAATAGCGGTTGTCAATAGGGGATGAAGGGAGTTACATTTTGCAACTCTGACTTCAGATTCGTAACCAGCGCCCCCCCCAATAAAACGAGTACAGATTTTGAGATCATTCACTTGCGTTTTTTACTTTTGGCCAGCTTCTTTGAAATCGGCCGCACTGTGCCCCGGTATCACAGGACCCATTGCACCGATCAAGACAGTTCCGGCCAAGGAAAGTTCATTGAGATCCTGGGGCTTTGAACTAGTCTATCCAAGACCTTTCCAACGATATCACAACAATGTATTAATACCTTGTTATTCATGAGATATATTCGTTTGACCCGAACAGACAAACAAAGCGGTGATATAAGATCCTGTATTGTTAGCAATAACTCGCCCTATGCTGAATTGAATTTTATTTATGTTCTTTATGTATCTCCAGCTCTGCCCGGGATAGAGAAGGGAAGAAGATAAGGAAGGTAGTAGCAAGGACCTTACTAAAGGTGTCATCCCGGCATTCGTCTGGTGAAACTAAGCGACACCGTAGAAAACCTCGGTCAGGCTGGTCCATCGTGGGGTTCGAAATAGCGTACCTATCCAATAGCGATTCGAATTCGCGACGTTAAGGCCTGGACTAAGGACATTATGGAAATATATGAGAGTCACGAGTTATTATGCAGTAATAAATACATCATGCTTTAATATCTCAGTTGTTCTGAATTAATGCTTCACCTTTAATAAGGTCCTTGCCGCAACCTTCCTTATCCTCTTCACTTCACTATCTCGGGCTGAAGTGCAGATACATAAAGACCATAAATAAAATTCAATTCAGTAATGAGTGAGTTATTGCTAACAATGCAGGACCTTATATCCTCACTTTGCCCGTCTGTCCGTCTATTCGGGTCAAAAGAATATATCTCATGAATGACAAAGCTTGGTGTCGAGGAAAGGTCTTGACTAGACTAGCCCAGAGCCGTCGGAACTATCTTGTTCGGTACAAAGGGTCCTGAAATGCCGGGGGTGTCCGAGCATAACAATGTTGTCCTATGGGGAGTATCGGGTGCAATGGGTACGCGCGTGCGTGCTAGTACACAATGGCAGCTTAAGTCAATTTGGGAAAAGACCTAGCAGAAATATGTGTATACTTTTGTTATGGTTACTATGCAACCATAACCAACTTTCACTTACTCATGTTGCAAAATACGAATTTTCCTAGCAAAATGGCTCCTTGTATCACTATGCTAACAAGGGCCTTCCCGATTGATAGTACAATTGCAGCGCTTACATGTTGTTCATTCATGAGCATTGGTTTCTCCTTATAAGCCACACAGCCAAAACTGCACAATACATTTTGGATCTATTCTACCCTGTTTAGCTGTACATATTAAGATTGTTCTGAGTGCTAGCTACTCATCTTTGATCAGCTATGAACAAAAGTTTTAAGTCGTGCTTGTAACTGAATTTCCTTATTGGAAAAATAAATATTTTGAAATATCGTATATATTTGATGACTTCCAGAGATATGAACAATACCATGATCTTTAGCGTATTTTGGATTCACAGCTTGGACTACCACTACCCAAAGTAATAACGTTTACATGAAATGTACGGAGGTCACACATAGTATTTATGATGATGACAGGTGTTTTCCCAGAAGTCAGGTCCTGAACAAAAGGTCCCTGTGCAAGGTGAACCGATGGTAGTTTGCCATTGCATTCCATCATATGAAGATGTCCTATAGTTTAACGTGTGCTTCGAACCACTTGTATCTTCACCGGGAATCGAATCCGGAACCCCTTCATTACAAGGCAGCGAGCGATACCATACACTCACAGGGAAACACCACATAGTATTAGTTAACTCTTATAAAGTAGCTTCATTCATACTTAGTACAGTCTCGTTTAAGCAAAAAGAATTGAAAACAGGTTACACTGTGATAGTAACAGCAGGTCTGATATTATGTAAGGTGAAGCTGAAAATTACGCGCAGCAAAATTGACACTACCGTGGCCAGGAGTTGAACCTGAACCTCCCAGTTTCCGGTTAGGTGTACTATCCATTACACCTCCACAGCACACCCAATACAAAGTATTTGTGATTATGTACTTTTTAACTACACCTCAAAAAAGGTATTTGAGATTAGTGAATAATATGAACGAAAGTGTATAAAGCCTCATTAGTAGAAATCCACGCATTCGGCTGGTCTACGCGAAAGACAGGCACACAGGTCTGCGTATGAGTGTGTGAATTAGCATATTGACGGAACTGCACACGATAGGACTTACGAATGTGTGAACGTGCACGTGGCTGAACAAAGGTGGTCGAACAAAGGACCCTCATCAGTTTTGACAGGACCCTCATCGCTTGTGACAGGACCTGTCAGGTTGACATGGTCAAAGCCGTCACCGCCGTAGTGGTGGGAGTAAGCGTATTTGTGGTGGTATGTGTGCGTTGCTGTGCAAGTGTGTGGATGCGTGGTTAAAGTGTGTTGGTGCTGGGGTCGGGTTATTAGTCGCTATGGCCAGCCCGAACATGGACAAACCTATTCCAACCGTTGCTAGCACGACCATGCCCGGTGATTAGTCCTCAACACCGTGTAAGTGTTCGGTACGGTTGTACGACAAAACAGCGATGACATAAGCGCGACTGCCAAAAGCGCGACGCACAAGACAGCGACAGTCTAAAACCGCGACAGCACAAAACAGCAACGGCCCAAAACCGCGACACCAGAAACAGCGACGACAAAAGTCGCGACACCAAAAACCACGACGACAAAAACCGCGACAACCAAAACAGTGACGACAAAAACCGCGACGGCTCAAAATCGCGACACCAAAAACAGCGACGACAAAAACCGCGACCGCACAAACAGCGACGGCCCAAAACCGCGACACCAAAAACAGCGACGACAAAAACTGCGACACCAAAAACAGCGACGACAAAAACCGCGACACCAAAAACAGCGACGACAAAAACAGCGACGACAAAAACCGCGACACCAAAAACAGCGACAACCGCGACAACAAAAAACGGCGACAACACACCACCAAACTTACTTTCTTAGTACAAAAAATTTACAATAAAACACCTATATATATATATTAGAAAAGAAAAACAAACAAATCTGTTTAAAAAACTTGCTTTGTGTTGGTTAGAAAGACTAAATGACAATGATGTAGAAGTAATATTATGTAAATAATTTGTTATTGGTTGTTTTGCAACAACAAACTAATGATAATTCGAGAATAAGACTCACACACAAGCTGAGGCTTCTGTGAGTCAAAATGTAATGTAAACTTGTCATGCACAAAGTTATATTTCAAATAAATAAATAAAAAGCGCGACGCCAATAACAGCGACGACCAAAAACCGTGACGGCCAAAACCCACGACGCCAAAAACCGCGATACCCTATACCCGCGATGCCAAAAACAGTAACGTCAGAAACCGTGATGTCGAGAACAGCGACACCTCAAAAGTGCGACATCCGAAACAGTGAAAGCAATAATTGAAACTCTAATTATGGTAACGCTGCATATGAAATCAACATTGTGCAATCCCGCTCACACACAGGCTTCTAAAATTGAAAACCTTCTTAGGACAATCATTTTAATAAGTATTTGACGATATTCATTTATTTAAATTCCTTAAAATATCCTTCAGAACTGTATTAACAAGAAATGCAGGGGATCTTTCCCTCTGTTATCATATTTACTTATTTCTAAGTTGATAGTTAAATGATTCACAAAATCTTAGTATCTTCATCTAGTCAATGTTATATCCACATAATGTGTTATTAGAATTTCAACTCGTTGGTTGGATAACTTGAAAGCTATTTAACTATGAATCCAAATATTTTGTGGTCTTGCAGAATAATTTCTTTAAATATCAAACTCTTTCGCCATAGACTTAGGAACAGAGCTTTCTGAAATAATTTCTGGATGAATAAATCTAGGGATGTTTCGTTAAAAATTATATTATCTCCAATGTGTTTAATATCCCGAAACGAAAGTTTGAGTGTTACGCGGCGTACAAATTGGAACACTAATATTTCCGGCTATTATCACTTAAGAGTAGAATGAGTAAATGGCAATATTTAGGTCCTAATCGAGCATCTCTGTCTTCTAAGGACTGAGTGTGAATAATCTCACATGACCCTTAAATTGTTCTTGAAAAAATGTGATTATCTTTTTACCTTCAAACTTTAAAAAAGTTAACATCGTGAATTCGTTAGCTGAAAATATTAACTTTACTACAATGTTACATCACGTTGTTTCAAGATTAATTGTTTATATTATTTCCACATAAAATTTCCATATATAATGCAATGCAATGGACGAAAAGTTGTACTTGCAAATTCAAATGTATTTAGTTTATTATTCTGTTCATAACTTCTAAACTACGCGACACCTGATTATAGATTTTGATTTAGGAATATTAAATAAATAAAGTGTTACTTTTGGCCCGTGAAAATTAGGAAAAATATTCTATTTGTACAAAATGACTTACTATTATTAAGGTCCTAATCGAGCAACTTTTGGCTTCTAAGGATCGAGTCAGCGATGAAAATTCTCACATGCTCTATTTGTACAAGTATTCATTGAAGAAGAACACATACTGTTCCTTCTCCAACTTTACAAATTACGGTATATCCCTTTTATAGGCTATTAGGTTGCCAGACGTTCAGGTTTTCGCGGGTCCCGGTTTTAGGTGCAGGACTTAATTGCCCCCAAAAGTACGTTCTGAACGCCCGGATTTTAGATATTTATGTGAAGTGAAATATTATATCCAAATAAAGTCTTAGAAAAGAAGTGAACTGCTCTGAGCGCTGTGATTACGTGACTTAGAGGCAAGATATTCTCTCCAATGCTTTGAACTCAGAGAAAGATTAGGCGTAAAAGGGAGCATTAAGTGAAGGAGAAAACAAAAGGCGGTAAGTCAAGACTATTTGAACTAGTATAAATAAACTTTAAAATACTAAAGTGTTAAAACGTAAAACTTTAGCATATCATTGTAATTAGAATGATTTCACGACAGTAGGCTACACTATATACAGAACATTATAAAAATACTGGTAATTGCAATGTCTAGTTTTGTTTTCTTCGTTTTAAATGTATTTAGATATTTCTTTTATTAATATAACGACATATTTTTTTTAGATATATTGCTATTCGCAATCACTACACTTGTCATTTCAATTTGACACTACCGAAGGCCTGTGGCTCTGTTGGTAGAGTATTGGGTTGCATTCGTGAGGTAAGTATTCAATTCCTGGTCCAACCAACATGACTGGGGGTTTCCAGAGTCTTCCTCAGTCCCGCCAGGCGAATGTCGATATGGTACCTATACTAAAGTGGCCCTGGCTCTTGCCTTTCCCCATTCTTTCCCACCGCATAGACCATAGATACCAGTTTGCCTTAACACAAATAAAAATTTCAATTTGACATTTCAAATGTTAAACTGAATCAGTTTCTGGAATTGGTGATAGAGACGATTCTGATCAGTCACTGTTTCTGACGTACCGGTTTTTTCCCTCCTTTACTCATTCTTTGTGTCATGATATACGGTGTTGCTCTTTGTGCCATCGCGGCTTTTGTCGACCTGTTGTTTGATCCGCTGTTTCGGGTCGTCGCGGTTTTTGGTATCGCGGTTTTTGGCCGTCGCTGTTTTGTGCTGTAGCGGTTTTAGACTGTCGCTGTTTTGTGCGTCGCTGTTTCGTCGGTACACCGTTCGGCACGGTGGGTGGATGAACCGTGTATATTGGCAAGTGTTAATAAGTACGACTTTGCCCCCTGTCTCCTCTTGATAGGATGTTATACAAACCAACAAAGCAAACGTGATCACGTCTGTGCAGGTCATCATGGTGGATATTTATTTCCTGACGCTACGCCAGAGGAAATTGCTACATTGTTTGGTGCAAACAACGGTGACATTACGTGAATGGGCACAGTGGACGGTATGTATTCAACGTATGTCGAATCCCATGAATCTGGTCCGTTGGAATTAAAGGAAAAGTTTGACTGAGGTCTTCAACGCATGTTGAAACTAAAATCCTGGTGCTTTGGTAGACATGTTGTTATGAAGGACATGGAAGCCCCTTTCAAATCCAAGTGAGACCAGTGAATACATACGTGGTGGACCAGTGTAGTTCGTCTATTGTTTGTCCAGTGAATACATAATTAGTGGACTAGTGTATTGGAACAGTGTAATCCCGTTGGAACGTAGAGGAATAGTGTATTGCCTCTCTTACGTCGCAATACACTATTCCTCTACGCAATTGCCCAATTGATCCCTTTGGTGATTCAGCAGCAGAACCCAGCGGGTTCACGTGCATTATGCGCACGGCAGCTCATTATTGATTTTCAAGGTTTTAAGATTTCACCCCACGAATACATTATTTGTGAGTTTTGTTTGGCTGCATGTGATGCTACACTGATATTTCTCTGCCTGTTGAAATTACCATGTGAACGTTCAGATTTAGCAGAGGGGTACCAACGTCAAGTGGATTGGCTAACAAATAATTTGCATGGACCAGAGGTGAATACCTCCAATGGATGTAGTGCATCGCATATCCGTCATCTTGTTGCGCAACTTTATGTTATCCATCTTTTACTGTAAGGGTCATTAAAAGATGGGTGTTTTTCGTAAGATTTTCCAGCTGGGGAATGTGAAAAACCTTGAAGACCAAGCATGTTCTGCGGTGCGCACTTTACAGTTTAAAATTGATATTACCAATTGTACGTATCATCAACCAGTGCAATACCTGCATACAGTTACAGTGTTGGATGTAGTTACAAACGGCAAAAGTGGTGGATGGCATATCCACGTACAATTGTAAACCTAGTACCAATAAAAGTATTCAACCCAGGATATACAGGTGCTTGTCATTTCTTGAAATGAAACCCAAAACACAAAGAATTAGAGGTAAAAAGTTTTTATTACAATAAACTACTCTACTACATAAGGTCTTACAACTAAAGTACTCTACTACATAAATGTTACAAATTACATTTTGGTTGCTTTTTTATTCGTTTGACGTACTGTTGTACAAGCTGATCATTCCATACTGGGATGGTGGATGAAATTTAGAATCTATATTTACATTACGTACTATAAAGTATAGGTATACAATACAAAACATACCACATAGCAAGGAATCATCAATTGGTACTGAATGGTATTTACATGGAAGACGTTATAATTGCGCTGGAGGAAATGGACATGTGGTTTTGGTGGGGGTCGTGCAAGGGGATCAAAGTAAAACCCCCGCCGTTGCTTACTTATATATACACTTATCCAATGTGTACCTTCAGGATACGACTGACTCAGGTTTACGATTCACGTAACAGGTGGTTGTGCGATTGCAGTGCATAATTGCCACTGAATATGGATGCTGTAAGGCAATCGTGTAACACCACGTCTAGAATGTCATCATTCCAGTCACGTGGAGGTTCACTCATCATCATGCACTGTGAATACACTGGAGTTTGGAGTAATGGGGGAGGAGTTATATACGCATGGTGGATCGTGGGAAACGTAACGCAAGATCATGTTATTGTAGGTATTTGGCATAACACTGGGCTTCGTACAGTGCACAACGAAATGTTGGAAACTGGTGCTAGTAGAGTGCACAATGACTTGCAGGGAACAACAGTTGCATAGCCTTAGGACACTGGACGTCCTCGAGGTTAACTATGGCCCGTCCAAGTAACCTTTGACAATGCTGACCATGAGTATACAGAGTATATATAGTTTTTGTATACTTGACAATGATACGTTGTAATGCACTGTACGGAACATCACGATCGGACCAGTCGATGCCACTACATGTGTGGATAAGAAATCATTATCCATTTGAATGGTTAGTTGGAATTCACTGGGATCCAAGGGAGCTTGAAAAAACAATTTTGAATGGTATTAAGATCTGGATTAACAATAACTAATTCCTTTACGAAGTAATCCTCGACGCCTGTTTAATCAAAGGCGGAGAAATGGATAATCGCATGCATGCTGTAGCCTACTCACTACTGAGAAAAGGTACTAGTTTACACAACAATTTATACCTTTGCTGGCACATTACACAGTATTATCAGTGTAAATATTGCGGTCCTTGTCGATTTGGATAAGGAAATCAAATTGTACAAAGACAACACAGAAACCAATTTTAATATTAACAGGAGAATCCTTAACATGCCACGTGGTGTCGTCCAAAGTACTTGTTGGTGAAGGTATACATGTATACAGCGTATAGCCATTAGGATAATCGTGGAATGTAATGGTATGTCCTTCATTCTGATGAAATATGCCGGTACCGGAAAACAAAGTATGATAACACGGGAAGAACAAATTGTTTGCAAAGTCTGGTGTTAATGCTGTGGGAGAATACGATTTAGAACCTACTTGCACCTGGAAATGGTGTAGATTAAAGTGTTGGAATTAGAATTTCCTTGAAGGGATTCTCATTGTATTGACCATTGAATGCAGTATTTGCGAGGAACCCAATCACAAGATATTTGGGTATTTTTTCAAAAATACATTAGCGAGAGTGTACGTTGATACGTTTTCAGGGATCGTATGGACATGGGTTTAAACACGCGTCAATGGAAATTTAACAGTATTCTTAAGCATATAGCTATTCAACTGAAGAGCCAAATCCGCTGATATATCCATACGATAAATTGTATCCATTATGATTTAATTCAAGTGAACACTGTAATTAGAATTGGCAGTACCCATTAAACAGAATGCATCTTTGCTGCGATGTAGTTTGACTCGCAGTGATACTTTATTAGGTAGTATAGGTCAATGCTGGCATTATCCGTATACAGTCAACTCATCATTTCAAACTGAGCGCTTCCGGTAACATAGGTAGTACGTTGATGAAAACCTGTATTGGGATTACCTACCAAACGTATCGCCTAACAGGGGTGACAAACGTATCGCCTGTATATTTTCTGTCGTTGTGACCTTTACCGTATTCGAATAGGGAAATTGTATCCATGGTGTAATGGTATTCATTTCATCCAGTAATTGCTGGATGGTGGAATAATATCCAGGTGTAATACGGTATTTTACCTTAATACCATCCTTTATATCAAACCTGTAAATTTTTTCACCGTCTGTAACATTTTGACATGTAAGAGGCATGTGTAGTTCACTCAGACCAAACACCCACGATGGATCATTCAAGTGTATGTGATGGTTGAAGATGTTACGAAAATGCGTTTGTGTACTTGCATTGGAACTTAGTGTAATGTAAAAACTATCTTCAGTACTTTCGGATATCATGGTTTGCTTTTAAAGTGTAGTGAAATGGTTGACGTTCCAAATTGAAATGGCATCTTTTGGCCACGTTAATCTTTTAAGTTTACATACAGTATATGGAAATATTTCTTTTCTACCTTTACCAAATGCGGATGATTTAACGAATTCGATTGGATATGCCCGTACTAGTACGCGTGCACACTAATTTTACGTATCACCTTCCCCATATACGGCTGCATTTACGTTAATTTCGCATATGATATTAACGAGACTACATTGATATGGTGCAGCAATCGTGACGGTGATTGGTCGTTTGCGACAACTATACGGAAAAATAATGAATGCTGTGATGCTCCACGTTTCGATTCTGACTAAACCCAAGGAGGTTTTGTAGTCCTGGTGTCATGCCTATGATGTAATGTCGTTTTGGATATCGTCAATGTTTAATGAATACCCGATTCCGTGTATAATCATAGTGCGACATACGTGGATCATCGATGAAATTTTCAATGTCCGTGTCCGAAATGCGTGGATCATCAACGGCATGGTCACTTTCGGGTCCGTCGGTGTTCCTAGTTCCGCCTCTAGTTGTTTGTTCATTACAGTAACCTTGAGTAACTCTGCAAGCGCTACGCGTAGACGTTCGTTTTCATCCTCCTTTTCCCTTTTCCTCTTTACCTGGTTTCATGCTCTTGTTCCTTTAGTGTTTGTGGAATACTTTCCAGCAGCGTCGGCACGGAATCAAAGTATCCAGGTGGAATTTTAATATTATATTGCTTTCTCTTTTTTCCTTCCGTCTGAATAATGATTTCCTCTTCGTGGATGAGATTATAGAAACTCCAGGGGATACGTACACTAGTTAGGCCAACCACCCAGTCTCCGGTGAGATGTACGGGTTGTACGAGTTTGATTGTATACGATGCTGTGGTATTATTATTAAATACGTGTGCACTAGCATTGGACGGTAAGGTTACATAGAACACGTCTGCTTGTGTGGATGACGTCATGTTGCTGACTGAACGGTTTGGCGACGTATCCAGTCATACTTGACGGATATTTTAGCCATTTCACATAGACCCAACTCTTTCTGTGTTTCAACACTTTTCGATAAGGTACGTTGTTTGCTTTCCTACAAGCACCTTTTGCAGTTCCTGTGTATAGAAACTTCCCTTGGTGGGATTACCGTTCCAGTCTTTCATTTTATATGTTACCGGTGTACCGTTATTCCATTTATCTACAATAAAGATTTCGCATGACCATTTGGGTAGGTATCATTTTTCGAGTTTATGTTTATATTTACTTATATGTACGTAATCTCCCTACTGCAACTTACATATTGGTTTCCGTCTATGTTTGGTACCGTAGAGTGTGTGCCATACCTGATTTACATTGGAAGCATCCTCGTCACTGGGTGCCATTTTAATTGTGGAATGGGTCGTGTGATTACAACTATGTACTAGTTCGTCCAGTGCATCAATGTACCGGTACGTATTTTCCGCTGTAAAGTACCTATATATTTTCTCCTTCAGTGTACGGATATAATGTTCTACAAGCGCCGCTTTCATTTCGGAATGTACACTATAATTATTCATCTCAAACCTTTCAAATACGTGTTTCACGTGCTGATTATAAAATTCCGTAACCAAATGTTTTGTAATGGGCTAACGGTAGCTTCAGTGTTTTCAGAATGAATGTAATGGCTTGCAGTACCAAAGTTACCGTTTTATTTCTGACAGGATTTTTTTAATTTAGTAACCCGCATTCCGCCCCTACCTCTTTGCATCCATTGCACAAGACAAGTTGTGCACTTTCTGGGACGTGCATCACGAGCAGACATTCGCTCTCCTTGCCTTGGGGCAGGCATGTCCTTAGATATTCTTGGATTGCCGGAGCTCCGGCATTCCATCAAGCTCCTGTGTTCCATCAGTCTGAGACTTCTGGGGTTGAGAGACGGGCTTTTGCCAGGCGTTAAGAATGTTCTCCTGGCATTAATATCATATATGGACCTTTTGTACGGGGGAACCCTTTCTATTTATATCACATTTATTTAGAAAAACAACAATGAAACAAAGTACATAACATTTAAGGAGTCAAACAAGGGGACAAGGACAGGACAAAACAGGACAACACATAACTTGAGTTGCTTCTTCTTATGGCTTCCTCTTCTTCCTGTAACAAGATTAAAAAAACATAGGATTAGGTGCGCGTGGATGCGTTGGTAAGTTTTTTCGCCATCCCATTCCTGGTACTAACTGCATCTTCTTCTTGTCACAGGTTACTCCTTCTGCAGTCTCGTTTCCATTATTCCACACTTTACACAAAATTTCACTTAACGCACGCACTCTCTCATCACTCATTCCACTTGTTCCATCTAGCCGCTTTGCTTCTGGGTTCCAGAAGATCAGCATTTATGCACAATTATTAATTATTATCATCCCTTACTCGCTATATTATCCATCAGAACCTCTTCCATTCACACACTCATACACTTAGAGCGTCTCTTGTGACGGTTCCCGCCTCAAGGCGCTAGTTCTGCCGGGTTCCAGCAGATACAATTATTCTAATTACGCGTATGTTCACATTTTTAGTTTATTTCACTTCACATTTAAGTTCTGTTCCTTAATAGACGCGGTTGTCACGGCGCGGCTGCGCGGACACGATCACCCACCAGCTAACTTTTAAAGCTGTTGCATTATTTTCCCTTATCTTGTCTCCTGTACGCGGTGGTTCACGCCGTTAATGAATTTTCTTTTATAATAGTTGGAAATTCTATCTGTTAGTCCCCTGAGGGCCTCCACCAGTTCCAGGGTTCTCAGAACGTCTGTGACGGGTGTCTCCCCCAGGAGCTCTCTCTCATCTCTAGCAAGATGCTCAGTTTCTTGGCATCGCATAACGATATGCTCGGGCCTAGCCACCACCCCACATGTATGACAGATATTATCCTCGACGATGTTCACCTGGTGCAGCTTCTGTCGAAAGGGACCGTGGCCAGTTAGATATTGCATTAAACCTCCCACAACCACCAGCTCCACATCCAATCGTTCCTCAATGCTCGAAAAAAATAGAGTATAATCTTCTTCCTTTATCGGTTGCGTTCCATTGGTTCTGCCATGCCTCGACTACGATTGAATTGATTTCAGAAACGTTTTCTGCAGGTCTATGTAGAATTTTAATTAATTTATCTTGGTCTTTCTTTTTTAGCCAATACATAGCGCCTAATTTTTTAATTTGGAGATGGAGGGGGGAAACAGCAAGTGCGACCTGGAGAGCCTCAGTTGAAGTAGTTCTATAGGCGCCTGAAAGACGCAGAAGCAGTTGTTGTTGCGCTCGATCAATTGCAATTATTTTTAGATCATCGAGTCGATGACTCAAAACACTTGCGGCGTAGCCCACAATTGCTCTTATTATGACATCGTGGTATATACGTATTATTTTCATGGAAATTTTAGTCATTTACTGCAATATTAACTAAGTTATGTGTTATTTTGACTGCTTTATTCTTGACAATTGTCGTATGTTGTCTGAAATTTAACTTTTCATCCAATGTTTGGCCTAAATATTTGATATATCTTTCTCTTTTTATTGACTTCCCATTAACTTTAATTATTGGTCCTCTGTTGTAATTTAAACTGCCTTTAAATAGCACATATTTTGTCTTATCAGATGATATTGTTAGCTTGTTTCTTCTACACAAGAATGTCATTTTCCCTGTAATTTCGTTGGCTTTAGTTTCCAGGTCAAGACGATTACTTCCCTTTATTACGACAGAAAGGTCGTTGGCATATCCCAACACCCTCTCAACTTGCTGCATCCCGCTTAGTATCTCTAGGCAAGGATGGAAGGCCAGGTCCCAGAAGACAGGCCCCAATACCGATCCCTGAGGGGAGCTTCTAGTAGGAGCCTTCGCCACGACGCCGTGCGCTGTTTCCACCTCTATCACCCTATCCTTAAAGTAATTTTTAATGACTTTCCATAATTTCTTATGAATATTTAGCTTTTTAAGTTCCACTAGTAATTAGGGCCATTTTTTGAGCTATAACTTTTTCAAATATCTTGCTGATCGTGTTTAGCAAGCATATCGGTTTATACGATTTTAGGTTAAATTTATCCTTAACATCTCCTTTAAGGAAGATTATAAGGTTGGCCTTTTTCCATGATTCCGGAAATTTTTCTTGTTGGATGCATTCATTCAATAATTTAGTTAAATATGGTGTCCATAATTGTTGATTATTTTTGAAGATCTCATTTTCTATTTGATCTGGTCTCGGAGCTTGTTCTTTCGTTGGTTTTAGTTTTCTTAATATATCCGCTACTTGATCGTTTTAAACAATTATTTCATTGTGATTTTCATTATCATAGTCTGGATGTTTTTTGCTTCATTTCTTGCTTTGTTGTTATCCTCGTTGTCGTCCTCAGTATGGTTATCAGGAAATAGTTTTTGATATAGGAATTCTAGTGTATTTTCCCAATTAGTAGTAAAGTTGTCTTGGTCATCTTTAAGTATGTTTAGAGATCCTTTGGTTTGACTTTTCTCATTATACTTTTGTAAGGTATACCCATATATCTAAGCTTAGATTCTCTTCTACAAATTTCTTTCAGGTTTTCTTTGTCTTTCTCAGCTCCTTCTCGAATTGTTGTTTTATGCTTCTGTGTTTTTGCAGCCTTATAGCTCTTAGAATGTGATCCACTGCCACTCTGTAGTTCTTCCTGCTCGCCTTCATTCTTCGTTTGAATTTATTAAGGCTATCCGTCCATAAAGGTGTTCTTTTTCTATTGCTCTGTTAATTTTGGGCGCTGAACTTCTTATTGCTCTCCATATTGCATCTTCTAGGTTATTTGTCAGTTCCATCAGATTACAATTATGTTCAATTTGCGGAAGTTTCAATTTTTCCACAAATTTATGATTATTTTACTAATGTTATAGTTGGTGTTATTTCCTTCATTTTCATCTTCTCCATCAGTTTCATTTCTATTGAATTCTATATTAAAGCGGACGACGTTGTGGACACTAGTAGTTGTACAGTCATGAACAATCCAATTAAATATACAATTTGAAACATCTTCCCTAGACAGTGTAACGTCTATGTTTGATTCCGCTCCGGTTCTGCCTCTGAAGGTAGGTGGTTGTCCCTCTCTGTTTAAGACCACAAGGTTATGTTGTTCTATTAACTCTTCGAACATCTCTCCGTTGTCATCTGTATCACGGCAGAGCTAGAGCAAAGACTTTGCGTTGAAATCCCCCAAAATACTTATATCCTTTTACAAAAATTAAAGTAATATATCTTCTATCTTTTGGACGAAGATCTCCCTCGAGATGGAGAATTGACAATATACACTCACAATTAATATTTTATGTTTTCCCCTTGCTATATCGACACAGAGCGTCCATTTATCCGCATATTTTAGGTGTACGCGTGTATTTATTTGCAGATTAAAAATCAGCACCGCAACCATTGGATTCGAATCCTCAGGCAGTATTGTTACAGCGCCTAGTGGCTAATTGATCAGGTTTCCTTTGTAGGTATATGGCTCCTGCATACATGCTATGTCCACCTCGTCCTTTTCGCAAAATTGCCTAATTTCTGCTGTTGCTAATTTAGATCTATCCAAAGTATTTTGGGCTACTTTGAAGCTGATTGTGGTTGTCGAGTGCGAACATAGCAGGCGGGAACTTTTCAGCTGGAATGAACACTATTCTTCCATTTGCCATAATAAACTGCCTGTAGACATTATTCGTGTGGAACGATTCATTCCTGCTCTCGAAGACTTTATCAATTAATGTAAGCAAATCTTGTGGATCGCTGATATTTCCATTGGCCCGAAGGTTAATCTTATCAACCTTCTCAATTATAGGGAAAGTTATTGTTTTTCCATATGGATGTAGATTGTTAACAATTATTCGTAATGCCGCTGTCAGCATCAAAGGTTCTTCCAATTTCGTTAAATTGTAATTTAGGTTAAGGTTCTCGTAAAATGTGTTTGGATTAAAGCAAGTCTCATTTCTGTTTTCTATCGAAATTTATACTACAGCTTGGCTTTCTCCATTTCTGGTTCTCCAGTCGTTTTGATCTTGTTTGTCTTCCATCTCGATGTCTTCTGTATCTTGATTAATATTTTAAAATTCTTTTCTCCTGTAGTCTCGGTATCCAAGATTTCCAGTTCTTCTTTTTATTATTCGAGTTATGTTTCTCAGCTGTTGACAGAAATGTCTGTCAACTCTGTGTTCCGTTTTTTCTTTATTTCTTCCAATTTTTCTCTTATTTGCCAGTCCTCTTCATCCCTGTTTTCTATGTTCTTGAATGTCTCATTTTTTAATTCATCCAATGCCTTGTTGATTGTTCTGAAGAGTAAATGATCCTGTATTATCATTTCAAATCCTATATTTTAATTAGGTTTTCATATTCTTTAATTCTCTTCAGAACTGCATATGGGTCCGTTCTCCATAAACCCATTCCAATAGCTGATATTACTATCTTTTCCTTGTTCCCATAAGGTAAAACAGTAGGTTTAATGTCTTATCCAAATCCTCTATAAAGTTTTCTCTTCTTGACTTTATGTGCATAAAGCCAGATCCATACCTGTTGGTCGAAAGATATATTTTCAGGAAATAATTATGTGGTACCTGAGTCGGTGCCTCCCTTGCCGGTCTTAGATTGCCGTTTTCCACATATATCTTGCGTATCTCTTCTTCTTGCAGAGTTAACTTTCCTTCCGTCTCGATTCTTCTTTCAGTCTGTTCAATTGTGACTTCCAGCTCTTTTATTTTTACAGTCATGTATTGCTTCTTCCTTCAGTTCGTTAATTGTCTGCTGATATTTCTCCAGTTCCCGGTCCCTTTCCTCAACTTTTGTTCGCATATTACTAATTTAGTTTCAAATTCTTTCAACATGCTGTTTTCTCTTTCCAATTTCTCTCTGGTTTTCTCTAACTCCTCTAATCTTCCTTCCAGATATGCATTTCTTATCCAAAGCTCTTCATTTTCTTTTTCCTCTTTGTATCTTTTGATTCTTTCTTCTTCTTCCGGTGATCTCATTCTTCTTTTGGATGCTCCTTCATCCAGCTCAAACTGGGAATCCGTCTCCTTTCCTTTTGGATCCACGAGCCCTTTCCTTATTGATCTCAATGATTTGGGAGTTTTTGTTGTAGCTTCTCCCGCTCAGCATATATTTCATCGACGCGCTTTTGTCTTAACTCTCTTTCTTCTCTGGACGATCTGGACGTGCTGGTGTTTTTCAGTTTCTTTTTTATTTTATCCTGCCATCTTAATGTAAACGGGTTATTAGATGATTGTTTGTTTTCTGACTTGAATTCTTTTTCGAATTTCGCTAGTCCTTCTCTGCTAAAGTCCAAATGATCGAATTCTTTCGCCATAGTTCGTTCGTTTACGCACACGAAATCACTTACTAGACTTAAGGTAAGTGTAAGTTTATAATAATTAAATGGAGAAACCAAAAAGGCCACCACGGTACCGCAGATCCGGGAGCAGACACCCGGAGAGGCCGTGTAAAAAATGGCCCCCGGAGAACCACCTCCAAAATGCTCGCTGCCAAATTCCGGACCGCAAACACCCCGGGAAGGGGCAACGACCCCCCGGGTGAGGTCAACGACCTCCCAAAATATCAGACCTCCATCTCATACGGCACCGGAGATACGGAACCTAGCCCTTCATAATCTTGTAGTACGTATCCACACAAGAACTTAGAAGTCACTCGGCAATGATGGTGTGAGGACTCAGACAAGATCTCGCCTAAGAACCGTCACCTTCGATTCACCTTCAGTTCAATTCACCGGAAATCCTCGGTCAAGAAAGCTCTGATGATGTTTTGATTTTACGTGGTGATGTACCGATTTTCCGTTTGAGTTTTGCTACACTTCCTAGAGACACTAGTTCCTTATAGGTATAATACACCTTTGATAACGACATGGTTATATTTTATTAAAAAGTTTCTAAAAGTTATTACGTTTCTGTTCCCTGGCCTTGGGATTCTTTGCTTTTGGGATGGTACGCTTCCTCTCTTAAACTATCCTGATAATGTGGACTGAGCCGGCCCCAATCTGAAAACTAACTAGTTCTTTCGGAATATTAATTTCCTGGAGCATTTGCTTGAATGCTTGCTTGACATTTTATCTTTATGTTTCAGTAATTTGTTTACGAAGCAAGTCTTACCAGCTCTCGAATGGCCTGCTATTAAGTCCGTTGCTTGGTGTTGTAGTAGCAACATGTCGCTTGCAACTAACGGATTGCAGTAGTCCATTTATATCAACATGTTCACGATAAGAATCCCTACCAACCTATCCATCCATACCTGTTTACGGAATACATAATTTAAATCCACACACCCATGTCTGTCCATTAGTCACGTCTGTACCCATAGGGTAAGGTCTTGTAGTCCGTTACAGTTACGTCCAACATGATCAGTCGGCTTTTACTCGTAGTCATTTTGTGTATTTTCGTCTCTGCTCTAGACACGATGATAAACACTGGCTTCCTCCGGATATTATTCGGGAAAAATATAATTTTGCGCTCCGTCTTTTCAGTTATCAAATCATAAAAATGATGAAAGTCAATTTTTTACGCGTTCGAAAGTATGGGGTGATCCCGCGAATTTTCAAAATTTCCTTCACTTTCCCCGTTGGCAACTTGCGTACCAAGTACGCGTAATTTTTAGGCCATAACCCAATGAACCCATTCCCACCCGGTAGGAAATTCATCAGTGAGTTCCCCGAGGTAATCCCAGTGGAAAGCAAGGGTTTTCACCTTTCTTTTCAATGAACATGATTGAATCTGTATCTACGTACAGGACTCTATCGTACCTATAGTTTCAATCAGTTCATACAATCTTATTCGTGCCCATGATAATATAAATGCCGTTAGGGTAACGTTGGAAAATTTGAGATTTGTGTTTTAATTCTCCACGTCCTTGTATGTAACAACCAGTGTCTCAGCTTCGTCCGAGAACACGGGGCTACCCTCATATTGAGGAGTTAGTAACAGGTTTAATAATGTCTGGCTGTCTTTTACTATTTTCGTCTGAGGTAAAGGTGCGCTGCCCGAATTTGCCGAAGAGGGAGTTGAGAAAGATTTTCGATATCCACGTCAGATCGGGAGTGAACTCTATGCTTTCGTACTTCATACGAATCTCTTCTTTGTTTTGCTTCTTTTTTTTTGCTTCTACATGTCGAAGGTGTAGTCTTTGTCCTGACTACACTCTTGATGCCATTCCTTTAATTCAGCGTACTCCTCTTTGCTACGACCCTCCGCATCAAACAATGCGAAGGGTGGGATTGGACCCTTATAATTCTGGTTTTCCACCGTGTTGAAGAGGTACAGGAATTCACCTTTTCAGACATTGGTATCGAATCCTAGGGTTTTCGGGAGACTCCCTATGCATAGGTATCCCGAAAGACAATTTCGTTACGCAGCGTCATTTCAATAATTTTGTTACAGCGGGCAATGATCCGAACATCATTGACCAGTATTTGCTTCTCTTTAGATGTTCGTTCCCCCAGTGTGCTGTCATAACGGGACCCATTGTGAGCTAGCCATACGGTACGTTGAAACTGGTCCCGTTCCTCTGGTACGTGCTCTATAAACTCATCCATGGTCTTAAATCTAAATTCGGGATTACCCCAATTTGTTGGATCCAGTCAGACCATGCATGAGGCACCAATATCCTTATCTTTACATTTAGTAGATCTGTGAGACATGCATACGAGATTAACTTCGTGCCTTTGATTGCCCATTGCATCTGGAGCAAGGAGAAGAATCTCCACATCATAGATAATATATACATATTTATCTTGCCGTTGTAAATCCATGGTTTTAATGAAGCACTGGTGCTATGGGAGTAAGTGCTTCTGGCACAGTTTACAAAAATATTGGCCACATTCGTGCGGGGTTTTGTGATTACATCGTCACATATCCGTGAGGGCAAGGCAGCCGGGACATTAATTAACCATGTCACATACAGACCTAGCTCTTTATAACCTTTTGTGGTTGGTTTTAAAGACCACTGAGAGAAATGTTCTATAGCAATCCGTGTATTTAAATTGTCCTCTTGCATCATCATCTATTACGTGCTTCTTTTCACAGGATGAGCAGATCCACTCGCATTTACGGCGGAACTTATCATAGTACCACAAGGCACATGTCGCAATACCCTCGCACACGTAGGTATGACGTTATGAATGTTACCATAGTGTAGTGCCGTAACATGTTTCCTCATGCTTTCTCTACTAGACATACAACGGTATTTTGGCGGGTGTACCAGAAAATAACACTTGTGCTTCTCTTGTGTCTGGGTTCCTCTCATACACTACTATTCTGTACTGTAGGGACAAATGTTGAAACAACTCGAATTCCTCTCGTCCGCAGCCCCCTCGCTCCTCCACATCGATGCCTGCTGCGTCACACATTCGTTGACCTTCCCTTTTCCAGTACCTTGATCCTGTACTTTTTCATTTCTTCTACTTTACTCTTTTCTTTAGCCACCCGGGCCTTTGCCATAGCCAACGCCTTTGGAAAGCATAGGACGGACTTTGGAGGTGAGATGGTGTACTTGGTTGGAGAGGAATCCTGTTTTCTCCATGACCTTAGTATAACGGCGTCTGGCTTTTCGCATTTCCTTTCGCATGTCAACCCAGTGTAGTTTTATCCCCACGTGGCCGAAAAGGAATGTCTCCTACGAGTTTAGGACGTTTTCGATGGCTGATAATATTACAACTGTGTTCAGTTCATCCCGTTTTCGCCAGTCTACGTACATTGGTCGATCGATGGTTGATGTTGTGCTCTCGATCGTTAAAGGAACGTACATCTCTGGTGGAACATCGGGAATAATATTTGCTAATGCGAATGAGAATATCTACTCACGTATTCCTCTGGATGAACAACATTGGCCCCTTCAGGTTCAATCTCAATAAACCTCACTTCCATTCCAAGGTGGGGGTGTCTACGGCGTTTTCTAGATATAATTTTAAAGTAACCATTTCCCTGTGTTCCGGTACCTTGCATTGGGGGAGGTACAAACGTTTCCCATTACGGTCATTGTACACTCTCTTTTATGCTTATTCCCTAGTTTGCGTTATGTCTTGGTAAACCTATTACCAGCGCCTGAAGGGCTGGGTGCACGGAAATATTATTCGCTTGCCGTACCGTTCAGCTTTTGTCGGTTTCGTTGTGTGACATGCATCAACTTGATTCCCTGTATTTATATTCACAAGAGGAGTAAAATCCTCTATGTGCATTGTTCGGAGGGGTGGACGTACAGGGGACCCTTTCCTGTTGTGGTGGATTCGGAAGTGTACTATACCTCACATCCGCTTTGGGTTGTGCACCCCGTAGGGTGCGTGACATATCTTCCTCTATATCCACCAGATCGTTAAGCACGCGACGTTCTTCTTCCACCTCATCACCTCTTCACAGTTCCTTCTCTAGTTTCTTTCTTATACTCTCCTCCTCACACCGCCTTTTTCTCCTCTTCCATCTCCATGGCCACTTCATCTTCAATGGATGGTAGAAGAGCGTCGATAGACGGTTCAACCACTACATCTATTGCCTGGTGCTGTACTCGGTTGTACCCACACTGGGGGTGGTACACCCCTACCGTACCGTACCGGATGTGGCTAGACCCCTATTAGGTTTTTTAACCTTAGTTCCATCCCGAGATGTCGATTGGATGTCTTGTTATGTTTTACCGGGTTGACCCCTGCGGGTCCTGGATTGAGGGGCCCTATTAGGCCATTTAACCTTGGTTCCGTCTCCAGATGTCGATTGGGTGTCGTGCTCTGTGCATGTTGCTAAGATGACCCCTGGGGGCCTGGAGTTCAATAGCCTCCTTTTGGCTCCTTTAACTTTGGTTCCATCCCCAAATGTCGATTGGATGTCTTATGTGCATTTTGCTAAGATATCCCCTGGAGGCTCTAGAGGTGAATAGAACCCTATTAGGTCATTTAACCTTGGTTTCATCCCCAAATGTCGACTGGATTTCTTGTTCTATGTATTTTGCTAAGATGGCCCCCGGGGGTCCTAGATGTGAATAGAGCCTTGTTATGTTCTTAACCCTTTGTTCCATCCCCAAATGTCGATTGGATATCTTGTTCTGTGTATTTTGTTAACTTGGCCCCTGGGGGCCCTTGAGGTGAAGAGAGCTTTATTAGGTCATTTAACCTTGGTTCCATCCCCAAATATCGATTGGATATCTTGTTCTTTATTTGCTAAGATGTCCTCTGGGTGCTCCTTGGAGCCTTGGAGGTGAATAGTTCCCTGATAGGTCCTTTAAAATTGCTTCCATCCCCAAATGTCGATTGGATGTCTTGTTATGTGTATTTTGCTAAGATGGGCCCTGGGGGCCCTCGAGTTGAATTGTCCCCAGTTAGGTCCATCCCCAAATGTCGATTAGTTGTCTTGTTCTGTGTATTTTGCAAAAACATCCCCTGAAGGCCCTGGAAGTGAATAGAGTACTATTAGGTCATTTCACTTACTATCATCACGGAATGTCGATTGGATGCCTTTTTATATGTATTTTACCGAATTGCCCTGGAGCCCCTGCAGGTCCCCACTTTTGTCATTGGCGGTGATTAGACACTTCTTCAGTCATTTAACCTTGGTCCCATCCTTTATGTATATCATCAACTGAACCCTAAACTCGTGGGGCCCAGTGCGGGCTATAGGACTTTTATCTTATCTATCCACTGAACACCCTGTTTACCTTCTATATGTGTTTACCTGTTTACCTACGCTCATTATCGTTACGTCTCTTGTTCAAAAGCCGTAATTGTGGGGTTATCGACAAGAATACCTTCTAATACACTTATTGTTTTTCATTGTTCGAGACCATTTGCAACCCTTACTATATTCGAAATAGTACTATGGGTTTTCGTTTACTATGCTTTACCATTTTTTGTAAATATGCATTGGGATAGATGGTATATAGTGTATTTTTACTGTTTCTATACACTTATTTCTTTTGATATTTAAATGATTTTACATGCATTCTGCATTCATTACACCTTGCTACTATATTAGAAAATACTGAATGAACTAAATCATACCAATATCTCAATTTTAAGTTTTTGTGGACAAGGGCCGTTTTGATGATAAACTCCGTATATATTTTCTTGTTCCTCTGATAATTTTGTATCCACTTCATTTCTCAGTCCTCCATTGCAGTTGGTACACTATCTTACAATTATTTTTTATCCTTGTCTGTCTATTCGACACACTAGGCTAACGCGGGGATAGTGCCTACAACTTTGCTATAACCGATGCGTTCCCCTATCCCTATCTGAGCCTTGGTTACGTGTTACGACTATTCAACTATCTATTCGTAGCACACACTCCATATATTTTATTTTTCCTCTGATCATTTATTTTCTTTAGGCATTATTAGTTGGTACCATTTTTCAGTCCTCCATTGCACTCAGTGCACTGCCCTCCTGGTTTGTCTATTCGACACACCGGGCTGATGCCAACATGGTACCTACAACTTAGGCCCTGGCTGACGCCTTCCCTGTTCGTGTTTAAGCGTTGCTTGCATGGCAGTAATATATATAGGTGTTAGGACTTTTCGCCTATCTATTCACAGGCCACCCTGAATATCTTCCATGAATTTTCTTTTCATTAGGCATCATTGCATTGCCACATTCTTTCGGTCCTACATTGCCGTCGGTACACTACCTGACATTATTTTTATGCTGCTCTGTCCATTCGCCACACCAGGCTAATGCTTAGATGTTACCTACAACTTAGGCTCTGGCCACCACCTTCTCCTTGATTGAATGGAGGCCGTAATTACGTGTTAGGAATTTTTCTTTTTCTTTTCGTATCGCAATCTTCTTTTGCCGCGTCCCTTTCCCTTCCTACCCGTACTACACGTGTACTTGCGTAAACACACCATGACTAGGCTTTGACGTGCATAGTAACCACGCTTTCGATTGATAACGTATATCTCCCACCCATCTTTTTGCAATGTGCCTTTTTAAAAAATTCTTTTACTAGTTTTTTCACTTCACCCTGTACTTTGCTTTTCTACATGGCAGAGATGACCGGTGTGTTGTACGCTTTGCCTGTATTCATTCCATTGCTCTATTTACTACCTGTGTTGGTGTTTACACTCTGGTTACTTGTGGAGCTTATTGTCAAAACGTCCCTTGTCCACGCCAATTTACAATGGTGCTATTCGCATGGATTAGTTCATGTCTTTATTTTCTCATCTCTAGTTGGGTTTGTTGCATCCATAACACCTGTAAGATCTTTGATTATCACAGGATTTAAGTGTATAGAACCAGTAATTAATAGTAAATATTGAATATATTTTATCCTTCCCACTCCTTTTTTTAAAAAAAACAGACGATGGAACTTCGTGCTCGACTAGAACCTTTAGCACTGTTTCTAAGTTCGTTCAGGTTGCACATTTTCCCTAACAATGCAAATTAAGACGTGTAAAACGCGCGTTTTCTTCATTTACCGACCTTTATGGCTTTTGGACACAGGACGTTTTAATAATACGCGCCACATTTCTCCCGGCAATTAATGGCACTGTTTTACTTATCACTTAACCTTCGATTACTTTCTTTTGTACTTACTTGTCGATTTGATTCTTCTACAACGCCTGTTCACTCCTTCGATACGTTCTCTTACACTGATCATACGTCACTTATGCACCTCCGTTTGGGTTCGACAATATCATTCGTATGCCTGCCCCACTCTCGTTGGTCACTTAAACATCGACACAATTTTTTTCGTTTTCTCCTTTCCACGTTCCGTTGTCCCGCTCAAGGATTCATTAATATTACAAGCCATTTTTTTCCTTCGCCTTTTGAAACCTCGAAATCTGCCGCTCAGCCTTGCCCCCTGTCCGGTATTTACCTACATTTTTTCTATTTATTATTCAGTTCGCAGCGCAGCACTTTCCATACGTGCTCATTACCGATTAAGGTCTGGTAAAGCATACACTGACTGTTCTCCTGGCCTCTCTTTTGTTAATATCTACAATTTATCTTCTCAACCGTGGAAGCTTACATGGATTACCCCTTTTCAAACGCCACTTTGCAACCATTTTTATGAATATTTAAATTTTATACCATTCCGTGGGCTTTGATCTTTCCTTGTTGTTCTTGGATCTTCTTGTTTGTGGACTTTTTAACAAGCTGGTCAACTGAATTTAACTGAGTTGAGTTTATGATCTTTTGGCAACTGGAGCTCAGGCCACCAAGTTGGTAAAAAAGCCGCTTCACATTTATTCCTCATCGAAACAGGCCGGGAAGGGCGTAAGCCAAAGTGCTGTTACAGCCCATACAATTAATTTTATTTTATCTTATCGAAACAGACCTCTGCTTCTCTATCAACGAAACGGACAAATTACTAAGGAGAATTTAATGATAGTAATAACTATTTTAGTGCAGCAATGAGGTTTGCACTTTGCACCGTACACGTGATAAAATTACCGTACCAATACGTAATTACAGTACAATTTCCATCCCTGTATCTTTCATTTCTCTTGCTACGTACTAGCATGGAGCAGAGGACAAAATTTAAATGTCCTGTATTTCGTTTGTTCGTCAGTTGCACTTGCCGTGACTACAACATACACAGGCAGGCAGCGATTGCAAGAAACGAAGCTCTGGTGGTATTTTATCCGAAATCCTCCCTCTCATTCCACTTGCAACTGTGCTTGTGTTAAAGCTTTGTCCCAGACTGCGATAAGAAGAATCGAAGCTTTTGGCGGAGTTGGAAAATGCATTAAAAAATAATTTTGCAAATAATTTCTGTATGGATTGCCTCACTTGCATGTAAATTAATAACATTCGTGCAGCTTACAACTATTGTTCACAAGCTGAGGCTTCGGTGATAGCTTCGATTACTCATTATATACGCTCCTGATCATGATATACTTTTGTTGCAAACATTGTTTTGATATTTACCTAATGAAGGGAAATATAAAAACTTTGTTGGCAATAATTGAAAGTTCAAAAATCACTCGTCAAAGTTTTATAGTTCTCTAGTTTTATTCCGTCGAGGAAATTTTGTAATCTAATGGAAATTATTCAATCTAATTTTCGTTCATAAATGTTACACACAGGAGGAATCTAACTTCAAATTTGGAGCATGCATTGTAAAGACGTGCGTCGAAACTGCAGGGCTACATGTGGAGCAAGGTGGAACGACGGCGTCCTACTCGAGAAGTTGTATTTACAGTGCACGTGTTACACAACACGACAGCAATGACACGTGCAAGATGTCGCCCTCCATTGAAATTCCGAGCTCATATTCTCTAGCACAAATGCAGCAAAAAGTTTGAATTAGTTTTCAGTGCCAAGCAACTCGATCTAAATGGGAAATGGGACGTCCTGTCCCGCCCTCACAATGAAGTCCCATTATCTCGGAAGTGTTCGTAGAACAAACATGGAAAGTTAGTAACGTTGCAGCACAAACGATTGAGTTAATTTTCATATTCAGAGCGCCTCAGCGTTGTAAGTGTGTGTGTGTGTGTGTGGGGGGGCTTGAACGACGTCGTCCTGCCCCGCACAGAGAGGTTGCATTATCTCAGAAGCAGTTGTACAACAAATCGAGATACTGCACAACAAACTGGCACAAACGATTAGTTTTATAATCGCTCGTGGTAGGGGACCAGGACGACACACACAAACTAACTTCATCATTGGGTTTCTTGAAACACTCCAGCACAGATTGATTACACATGACAAACTTACTATTAACATTTTTGGAAGCATAGTCTAGATGGCTGCCTTCAAGATGACCGTAATTGTCGTCATACTATCCAGCATGTATCACCACCTGTCCACTATACGTTAATATCCATTTGGTTTCAATATATGTAACAGTTTATAAAAGAAAATGCGTTTTCCATACTCTACGTTCCATTTTTTTCTCGGGTCCCCTTGTCGTTATTTGTTGACCACATCACCTATAATTTTGTCTGTGAAGGTTTATCTAGGTACTGTACCGAAAATACGAATTTTGATCAAAATCGGGCTGTCACCTGGCGCGTGCTCCTTGTTAGACGACTATGATTCTGAGTCATCCAAATGAGGAAATAATACTAAAGAAAATGAGAAAGTGGAAAAAGCAATTGTTTGTCCAGGAGTCGGATAACCACAAAGAATCACATCTCACTATACTTGCTTTCTAATCTCTCTATTCGCTCTTTCTTCTTTACTTCTTCCTCCGCTAACCTTGCAGCTGTCTTCACACCTTCCCGAGACTTATGGGTCTTCTCCATAATGGAACACGCTCGTAGTACAAACGATGGCACTGTTTCATGTTTTTCTTGCTTTGGAATTTCAACTAAGGTCCAATATTGTGTTTCTAGACGAATTACTTCCTGGAAAAAGATAGAAAGAAAGGCTTCTTATTCGATGTGTGAGCATGCATATATATATATATCACCTTGTAATCAGTAGGTACTATGTCCACTTTTGCTACTTTTGAGAAAAAACAGTTTTAAAGTTTTAAGTTCCATTTAAAGTCTGTGTAAATTCATTTCATTTCTAACATTTCTAGTCACTTGTAGGACGTTTTGTGAGATATTATTTTTGGAGTTTATGCCCTTTAATACAAGGTCTTTGACTACGGTGTCTATAGGGTCTATATATAACTCCATATATATATACACTCCAATTTGAACTGGAATGAACACGTTCTAGTTTAAACTGATCCTTGAATAGAATGATTTTATTATCCAGAGAATGAAAAAAATCGTGATGTAGCAAACTTTCCTAACATTTCTGTTTTGTTTACTTTCTTTCTACCATTTGATACTGTTATTTATGTTCGGATTTTTTGTTTTACAATTTCTGTAGTAAGAAGAAAAAATTCACTTCTAACGCTTTAACTTGGGGCCCTGTATAAATAAACATATCCAAATTACATTTCTATACAATAGTTTCTAAAAAGTACGACAATTTCAGAAAAATCACCTCCAAATGAGAAAACACGAACACCTCCAAATAAGAAGACAGGAACACCTAGGTTGTAGGATGTTTTTATGGAAATTACTTTCAAGCACAAGTTTCCCAAATTCCAGAACCCTTTCTACCTTTTACTTTTCTAATTAGCAGCATGATTGCCTCTAAATATCAGGTGGTCATTTTAGCTTCTATCAGAGAAAATCATCGCTACGTTTCGTCACAGGTAAATGCAGAGATGAAGGTGCGGAGAAGAGAGCGGATATCAAAGCGATGAGTTCTGACAATTAATGACAAAACGTGACTCAAAAATAAAATAAGAAAGGAAAAATATGTTTCCCGGGCAAAAGCTTTAATGTCAACGAAACCTTACTTACCCTTTGGCATACGGAACTCGCAAGTTCATCGCCAAAGTAAGCAATGACAAGCTTCAAGCTCACTGTTCTATCTGGGTAGGGAACAATTCTTTATAAGTACAAAAGTAAAGGTAACGTTATGTTTTTTTTAAAAAAGTTAAAAAGGTTATCATTTCGCCAGGAATCGAACTCGGGTTGGCCGACCAGCTATACGATGCTTTAACCAGTACACCAAATCAGCAATTGCCCAGCTTTGTTTTGGTTCATGTTTCAACTAGTCCACCTCACGCTAACAGATACCTTTCTCTAGGATAGAATTACTTTACCGGTTGTGTCGTGTTATCCTTTACACAGAGTGTTCAAAATTCATCATGCCATAATCAATACGGGAAACGCAACTACAACATCTTCAAAAGCACTTCACAAGATTACATACAAACAAATTACATTATACGAACACCTTCATTTTGTATTTCCGAAAATACATGGATAGTGGCTTTATGGTAAACTTCAGAGGTAATAATGTTCATAAACCAATTGACGGTCAAATAGCGTAGATACGGTGGAGGGATGCCGTCTTTGGGCCAACCGTTTCCTGCTGATATTTCCCCAATTCTCGGCAGTCACTATCCACTCGACAATGTTTGCCAACCGTACAATGGCTCGACAATGTTTGTCAACCATAAATGGATATGCTGGAATCCACTGTCCAGCCACCACTGACAGCTGATATATAAAGCACCTTACCCAGTAGCACACATACGTTGAAAATACGTGGATTAATCGTTAGTATAGAAACATTATTTTAAAGTTATAAATGTACCGAAATGTCCGCCTGTTCAACGATTTATTCGACGTTGAATAATGGTTGAGAAGAAACTAGTTGAAATCAAGAAGCAGACGATGAAGTTATCCAAAACAGAGCATGGTTGCTGTCTACTGCTATACACATTTAGTTGCATTTTGTTCGTTGCTTTCATCATGATATACAGTATTAACTTTTCAACAGTAAATAATCCAAGTGTCTTCTGCAGGATTCAAAGCTGGAGCTTTCCATACTCGTCGCTGGTAGCTCGACACGTTACCCATTTTTTACTTATCATTTTATTTCGGAAAGGTCAACAGTTACATTTTATAATGGACAAGACGTCATCCCCAGGGGCACCACACTGCTCCAGGAGTATAGCATGACGAGTAAACAAACAGAAATTGAAATTACAATGGAGGACCTTAGGCCTCTAAACCATAGCAAAAAGAAATTAATACAAAACCGGCCACAAAAGTTAATAAAAACACAAGGTACAAAAAAGGTCCCTTCCTCCGTATAAAATTAGATTACCTCCTGCGACAACATATCTAGAATACCTTACATCTAGTTAGGAAATAGGTCTTCTAGGACCCTTAGAAAGTTAGCAAACCTAGTTTTCCTGTAATTGCTTTCGAGTATCCGGTATTGGTGCATCAAAAATGTGACATAAAGCTCCGGATGTTTATGTTCATCCTCCTAGAAGAGAAAAGCTATAGTTTGCCTAGTTAACCAAATGACAACATTATGTTTAGTGCGAGGAAAGAAATTAAAATCAGGAAATAAAACAAAAGCTGCAGCTGTTATCATGTTAGCGGCTGTCCTGCACATTATAGCAATTAACGTGGCATATAATGTCCATACGTCCCTCGTATGCATACAGTATTGGAATTGATGTTCTAAAGTATCTAGTTGGTTACAGACATTACATAGATTGGTTTGCTACATACCAATTTTATACCGTTTCTCTCCTGTGAAAATATCGTGAACTATGGCATACCAAAGAGCACGTTGGTGTTTAGTAAGTATGCCCAGATGGATATTACTCCAAATGCGTGGCCAGTCTACCTGTGGAAAGTTCAGTGTTCTTTTCGGCGCCGGTGTGCCATGACTGTTACGTTGTTGCATAAACACATACATTTGTTTAACAGACCACTCATCTACATCTACGTGCCGTAATATAAAATACACAATCTCAATAATAACAGAGGTACATAAAACATTTTTCCACACTGCCGGTGCCAGGTTAATAGGTGCCACCAAAGGAGCGGGGAAATCACATTCCTGAATAAGATGTTCGAGATACCGGGCCGGAAGCGTAAATTCAAACTCGGTTAAAATCCGAATCGTCCTTTGTAGTAGCAGGCTTTGGGCTTGCGTTTTGACACCCCCGTCCTTCAGAGGTAAAACAAGTGTCGTATACGCTACCTTGAACGCTTGTCTGTGCCAGAGAAAAAAGTGATCTGCTTTTGTACTTTTTTAAAAAAACAATCCGGTGGGATAAAAATCTGGGCCCTGTACCATATACACGAAAGAACAAAATAGTGTATAAAATCCCTCCTAGCTAATAAATTAAAACGTCTGGATTTATTGTGGCTTAGTAGACCTTTTGTTTCACCGTTTATAGTGTCATTAAGCATAGTGTCAAAATTCCTATGCCACTCAATGTCAAGAATTTTCAGACCTGCTTCTGTCCTATAATAGGTTGCATATTCAGTATCTCCTTGTGAAGTTAAACTTAAGATTTTAGTTTTCTCCACATTCATCTGTGCCCCGGACGCCTGTTCGTACAATGTAATTTTTCGTTCAATGCTTGGCAGTTCAGCCGGGGACGCGGTGAACAGGGCCAAATCATCCACATAGGACTGAACCGTTAAAGTGAGAGAGCTCTGCGGATTGACAGTCATACACATCTCGAGCTTGAATCAAGGGGGCTACACAGGGAATACATCAGGCTGACTGAGTGCGCCCCCTGAGGTAAGGATCCACCTTTAATAACAAAACTTGGCGTACATTGTTGATGAATTTTAATCGCCATTTTCCTGCAAATATAATACGCACTCAGTATCCTAGTCATATGCGGGGGTAACTTATAAAAGGCGAATAATTTTTCTAGGTAGCCAAACTTGATCTTATTAAAAGCTTCCGCAAAATCGACGCTTACAATCGCATATTTGGTCGGAGGGTAGTTGGCAAAACTCTGTATATAGTCACGTATATTCGTCAAGGCTAAAAAAGGAGGGGGGGCCAGTCCGATACCATACTGTTGTGGATGTAAAAAATAAGGACCGATCGACTGTAACCTGTTCTTGAGGCATCTACTGAACAATTTCATATCGGTATTAACTGGATAGGTCGTAGGTTTTTGATGTGCTGTTTCTTCCCCACCTTTGGTATAGGGATAACTAACCCGGTCAACATATCAATGGGAATATATCCCACCTGACGAAATTCATTAAAAACCTGAGTCAAAAAATTTACAAAAATGTCAGAAAAATGTTTATACAGTTCGTAAGGGATGGCATCTATCCCCGGACGTTTCCGGTTCTTACTTTGCTCCAATGCTGTACCGACTTCGTGAGGGGTAAACGGCGCCTCTAGCCTCTCGAGGACGTATGCCGGTATCTCCGGCACCGGATAATCCAATAACCTGGACGTGTTGTGAGTATCTACAGGGAATTGAAAATGGTTCCGGTAATATTGGTACAAATAAGTGCGGACCTCAGTATAACTTGCATTTTGCCATTATCATCTTGTAAATGTACAATATGATTCTGTTTCCCGCGTAACTTTTCACGTTTGATCAGTCCAAGGAAATCTGCTCCTGAGCGTCCACCAGATCGCTTTTAGATCGGATCAACACCACCTCGGTTTTATGACGTGTAAGCTCTAAAATGATTGCCTTCATTTTTTTAATCTGAGGGAACAACATATGGTCGCCCTGTACATATCTGTTCTGGTATTCCTGTAAAAGGTTATAAAAATAGGCCTTTTATTCTTTAGCTTAACGTGCACGTTCCAGTTGGAAAAATTTACAAAAGGTTTTAATCTTATACTTAGCATATTTATACTACCGTAAGCGACTGGTTCGGTTTACGATTCTGTAACAGATTGAACTAGAATTGACTAAATTTTGCTTTAAACTCTTCCAGGTCAAAAATCTGTGTGTTGATATGCCACATCTTAGATCTTCTGAAGGTCTGCAATGGTTCTAAATCCAAATGCAAAATCACTGCAGAATGATCAGTAAAACAGGTTCCTACTAACTCTATTTTGCTAACTTTCTCTACCAGATCCTTGCTGATTAAAAATCTATCGATACGGCTTCTGGAGTGTGCCGTTATAAATGTCCACCCTGTCTGGTGCTTATTTTTAATGGACCAAATATCGACTAAGTCAAACGTAGATACTAACTGTTTTAAACTCTGCGATACCAAATTATGAGGTTCAGATTCTGTTTTGTTTAAGGTATTATTGAAATCTCCTGCCACAATTAGATTGCGCTGACTATCCTGTAACGTTTCCGCCACATCTTCCAAAAAAAACCAATTACGCTCCTCAACCGGAGCCCCTGTCGTTTTACCATATACCGACAGAAAGTGATAATGATTCCATTGTGCCCGAGTTATGCGTGGAGAGATAGGTCCACACACTTGTTCAAATGGAATATCGATCCAGGCGAGAATTGCCGTGCCATTGGCATTTTCAGAACTCGACTGGATCACATTATACTTCGGAAAATAAACCGAATCTAACAGCCTATTCTACTGTATAAATAAGAGATGAATATCGCATCTATAAAGAAAATCATTCATAGCCCTCAAAAGAGTACCATTTCAAGATAGATCAAGAATATTTACTGTCGTCAGGCGATAACAATGCGGTCTCATCATACTGATTACACTACGTTGTGCAATAAACCCAGAGGAAGGGGCCGTTAAACTGAAAATAACACCTAAGAACCAAACTCGTGCAAACATACTTGCATATACCCTGGCTTCGAAAACGGTGACACATAAGAAAAACTAAAGGGATACACCCTGAACACCCTATAGAAAAAATAATAACCAAAACCCCACACAATAAGGTACTGGGTTGCCTTAAAATTACGAACGAACCCAGAAAAATACATAACATTATTTATATCTGACTGCGCGGCATGTTTCCTTTTTTTTTTTTTTTTTTTGATAATTTAAGCGTTTTATCCTCACTCAAGTTGTCTTTGGGAAGCTTAGTTTTTCTTTTTAAACCAGTGCTACCGGCAGACGTGGCTGTTCCTTGTGCTCCGGACCTTAACTGGGACACAGTTTCGTCACACTCCCCGATGTCTGCTCCCTCCTGCTCCCCTAGCAGATTCCCCTGCAGGCCAGCTAAGGGCGCGTGAACACTTTCCACTTCCGTCACACTGTCCATACTAGTATTTTGGTCCACCTCCCTGATCCCAGTGGCAGCCTCGGTGTTGTTCTCCAAAGCCGGTTCTAGGTCACTTATATTGATAGTCTCAGTAACCGGTGGCTTACCAGTGGCGGTCGCCGGGTTCACCAATTCCATATTCTCCGCCGCATCCTGCCAGTCCTCTGGCCCATCGAGATGCCTCTCTTCCGGGAGCACCCTGCTTCCAAACGCCGGTTGGTTTTCAGCTTACTGGGACAGAGGTACCATGTCCCCATCCATCGCATTACACTGATCACACGTGGGGTCCTTGGGGGGTGCCAGTTCGACGGTTCTAGAAGAAGTCTCGGGTACTGGTAACGAAGTAAACTGGAGCTGAGGTCCTAAATGAAAGTCAGCGCCCCTCGCCCCATCTCCCCTGGCGTTTCACTGTCTAACGTCGCCACTGACGTGTTCAATCTATCTTTAATTCCCGTGAAAGACGAATGAAAACTTAAGCGTCCAGAAGACCCGGGGTCGGACCACACAGTGGTGCTACTGGGCCCGACAGAAGGTTGCCCCGGTACTACAGGATCTGACCCGTCAGACGCGGTGTCACTAACCGGTCGTGGGCGCGTGCTTTCCAGAACACTCGGAAACTGTAAAAGTTCGGTCTTGCCACACCACTCACGTGGGCCGCAGTGTCTTGTCGGGGAATCTCCCGCGGGGTATTCTCCCGTCCATTGCGAGGGCCCCAGTTACCCGTGTATTGTTTTCTGGCTTCGCAACTGGCCACGAGATGCCCTGGTTTTAAACAATAGTTGCACGTGATCGGTTGGAAGTGATACTGGACTGCCAATCGCAGCCCACACATCGGGACGATGTTTGGAATGTCTTTGCTGAGAAACATTTTCACTAGCTTCTTGCTCGTGCGAATATTCGAATATATATGGTCTTCGGTAAAACGTTCCTCCTCAATATCCTGAATTTGACCATATTCCATTAATTCAGTGCGAAGTATGTCGTCCGTTAATTCCAGCGGTACCGATGATATTCGGACTAATGTAATCAGTTTTGCCGCAAGATCCACTGACAAACGATAAGTCCCAGTGTCATCCCGATAATTCACCGTACCTCCACACTTGAGTAAAAGTGCGTTACATATTTCAGGGGAAATAAGTTTTAAAAAAAGCAAATGAGAAAGGAAATCCATTTCTTTAGATAACATTTCCTGTACTTTTAGCCCAAAAGTTTCCTGAATGAAAGCATGGGCCGTCAAACTGGACGGTAGTCATTTAACATTTTGAAAATGAACGCGGAGAGTGTTTTGTCGTTCGATTTTCATAGTGTCTATGCTCCAATAGACATCATAGTAGCGCAGAACACCACTTCCGATTATCACTGAAAATTGTTTTACGGTGCCGATCATACAAAGTAACTCGTAATTCAGTAATTCTTCCACAAAACACTTGTCTTTTCTTGACCCATTAATCATTGCACTGTTCCGACGTACACACACACTGACGTAATGGCTGGATTTCTGCTGGCTTGCCTCTCATAGGTTCTACAATTGCACAAAAAGAAACGATCACTTCTACACCATTAGACTTCCAGGCGCCTGGCCTCATAAGCAAACACACAAAAAATAACAGACTGTTCCTGCGAATCAGTTTTTAACGCAAAACCAACTCAGAGAAAAGAAAAAGGAGCAAAATCTTTTGCTTAACTCCCGTCAAAAACTCGAACTAACACGTCACTTCACAGTAGCTGCTAGGGAGCGCCCGAAAAGATGACCTGTTCCTACGAGCTGTCTGCCGTGTCTATACCCATGGACTATGGAATCAGCTTCAGATTCACTACTCGGTATCTATAAGAAAAGGCAGTCTTGAAAGCGCCACAAATTCAGATTTGTCGTTTCAGCACCATGTAAGAATAAGAATATAAAATACTTTCCCTCTTTCTTTGTTATGTGCATTTTTCCTTATTTAACACTTTGACCATCGCTGCACTACTAAATGTATATTTCTCAAGGAGTGTAATATGTTACCTTAGGAAAACGCATATAAAGCGAAATCTATGTCATAGTTGAAAAGGAAAGTTGAAAATACTTCACATTATCACCCTATTAACGAAATTAAATGTTCGTTGAAATATACTTTAAAATTCAATCTGTTTCAACATGCAAATGAAGAACATGAGAAACGTAGTTAGATTTTCTATTAACTTTTAAGCACAATTTTTATGCAATTAACTTGGTAAGATAATCTAGGGCACAGTTTAATATAATAGTTAAAAACACGTCATATGAACGTCCTATCAACATCAAATTTTCGTTGGAATATAGGTTGAAATTAAACGTATTTTTAACATGCAAAAGAGAACACAAGACAATGACGTCCTCTGTCCATCTGTGAAATTTGCCGACGTCGTTCATCTGTAGCCTCCGGACGGTAATAGTGAAGCTGCTTCCTTTCACCACATTTTTGATCGGGGCTATATTCCCTTAGTCTTCGTAGATGCTCCTACTAACTGTAAGGCAGCAATACTGGATTTTGTCCGCCCCGGACTATTTCCTGCAGTGTTTTTTTTCAGAAGATTTCGTTAAGGCGGGGCCCGTGGGGGACTCACGAAAATTATAAATAATGTATATTGACTCCAGTGTACGAAAATATAAAATAACAATAATTTTACTTAACAATATGTCGTACTTTTTAAGTTAACCTCAAAATAACATGAACCATATTTATAGAATACGCTACTATATACATATTTCAGTATACATATAAGTAAAACAAGTGCTGAGACTTTTTTTCGGGGAGTAGCTCAAAACTCCCCGGAGTGGAAGGAGAGCAAAGTCATCCGAAAGCATGTATGAAAGAAACAGTGATTTCCTGTGCACACTATATCTGACTGTTTTGCCTCCTGGAAAGGTGCTTGGTTGGTGAACAGTAAAACCAACCCGGAAAATATATTTGAAGAAATTTAAATGGATAGGCCTATGTTTTAATCCCCAGTAGCGCACAAACGTTGAAAATATGTGGATTAAACGTTAGTACCGAAACGTTATATTAACGTTGTAAATGTACCGAAATGTCCGCCTATTCAACGGTTTATTCGGCGTTGAATAATGGTTGAGCAGAAACGATGAAAAAACGGGTTTTATTAGCCAAAACAGAGCATAAATACTGTCTATTTGTATACACACATTTTGTTTCATTTTATCCATTGTTTTTATCACGATATACGGTGTTAATTTTCCAACAGTAAATACTTCGAGCGGCTGCTGTGGGGTTCGAGCACAGGAACGTTCTGCACTTTTCGTTGGTAGCTCGACGCGTTGACCACTTTTTTTAAATCTCGTTTATTTAACTTCCTGTTACACTACATTTATTTATACCATTTGGACCTTTAGTTTGCGTTTATCTTACTTATCCTAACTATGGACAACACATTTAAAATCACGTCCATGCCCGAAGCGGGATTCGAACCCGCAATTCTTTAATCGCCAGACCAGCGCACTAGCCAGCTCGACCACCCGGACCGGCAATAGTGAAGCTGCTTCCTTTTACCATATTTTTCATCGGTGCTATATTCCCTTAGACTTATCCAAGAATCCACCTGAAGAGGCCACTACTCTTTTACTGTATCGCTGAAAGTAATGTTCGTTGAAATATAGTTTAAAATTCAACCTATTTTCAACATGTAAATGAAAACATGAAAAATATAGTTATTTTCATTGTATTTGCTTATAATTACAATGCTTAAGCAATTAACTTAGAAATACAATGTGAAACTAAATCTAAAACAGTATGAATGATAGCTGAAAGCAAGTCTCATTAACATCGTATCAACGAAATTCTAACTTCGTTGAAATGTGTTTTAAAATTCCATATGTTTTCAACGTGCACATGAGAACGCCAAAATTAGTTTCTGTCATTCAAATAGTTTTTAATCATATTTTTTTATATAACATTAGTAAGAAATGCATTAAACAAAATCTATTATACCATAGTTGAAAATAACAATGTATAAATGTTGTATTGACGTCTTATCAACGCAATGACGTTTTTATTGAAATATGATTTTGAAGTATACGTATTTTTTCAACCACTAACGGTTAATCATCAAAATGAACCTAAAATCAACGTTGAAAACACGTGTGTGTGCTACTGGCGAATTAAATACGGATGTATCTTTTTGAAACTAATTTGTACAACTTGACACCTCAAAACTGCTCTGTTCCTAATTATACTTTTTCATTCTCTTATATTAGTACTACGTGGTGTTTGATATTGCTTATTTTCACAACCATTTCCATGAACACTGGACAAACTGAAGTACTGAAGTTCTCTGAAGCTCTTTTGCTTCTCTCTCTCTTTCTCTCATTCTCTCTCTCTCTCTCTCTCTCTCTCTTTGTAAGGAACTAATTCTGAAAATTCCCACTTATTTTACACCTAACGCTTCGAACTTCTCGCGCACTTCCCATTCATTCTCCCTCTTTTCACTCCTGCGCTTTTGACGTCATCATGGAAGGTATTACGTCACTAGCGACCGATCGAATTTGCCTGCTTGATGGACCCACTATTCTTCTGTGCAAAATAATAGGTCGACACGGGGGAAAACTGGAGGCCAGACGTGTACAAGCCACAAGCGAAAATTGCTTAACGTAACGGAAACATTGATTAATTGTTAATTTTTACCTTAAATATTTTTAAAAAATAATATAAGTGTTCAAATTGTTCATGTTTCCTTCATTAAACATTTTCAAAACGTAAAGCCTGGCAATACGCGTTAACTCTACAGTTAACTGTAATCAGTATAAAAACCTTTTCAGGGTAAAGGGATGAGTGACGCAGGAATTCTACTCTCAAAAGGAGTGATATCCATTTTGCGAGGATTTTCTTTGTGTCACTACGGCGGAAGTGTTTCTTTTGTAATAAAATTAAGAGACTTAGTATCTTCCCTTCCTCCACAGTGACACAAAGAAAAACACTAGCAAAATGAATATCACTTTTTTGTGAGTAGAATTCTTGCGCCTCTCTTCCCTTTACCCGGAAAGGGTTTTTATATTTATATAACTTATTTTGTAAGTCTGTCTGTTAAAAAAAAAAGTGCATAATCTTCATAAGAAAGGTCGATTTTTTGCCATGGTAGGATCCGAATCTCGAAAACGGTAACTCCTATCAAAAATAAGCTTCGATTTACCCCAACATTTTGGGGCCCGCAATTGAACCCCGGTACCACCAATTTGGGGCTAAAACAAAAAGACAGACAGAATGAGAGACACACTTTTCTATCATTTGTGAAAATTTTGTGATTCGGCGAATAAAGGTCGTAACTTTTGAACCCCTTCACTGATTTTGACGTGCGTACACCGTTTGAAAGGTGTTGAAGCGTAGATTAAGATTCCGCAAGTTTCGGCCACCTATATGGTCTAGGGTTAGTGCTATCATCAGAAATGTGAAATTTTGATTTTTTTTGCACCACCCTAGGGGAAAAATATTACAAAATGTTGAAAAAGTCGCCATCTTGGATCCAAAATGGCCGCCAAATTGAATTTTTCATAAAATACATAGCCTCATCACCAGTAGATTAAGAAAATATTACAAAATGTTGAGAAAGTCACCTTCTTGGATCCAAAATGGCCACCAAAAGCATTTTCAACACATTTTGAGCTAGAGATACGAAATTTCCCATAAAGATACATCAAGAGTAGTTTAGGAAAATATTACAACATTTAGAAAAGTCACCACCTTGGATTAAACGTGGCCGCCAGAAAAAATTTCAACACAGTTTGCGCTAGAGATACTGTAATGTAAATCCTCAAAGGCAGGTAGACACAAAAGCAAACAAGGGGGCCCGTGGCGTCCTGTTGCAGAAAAGGAGGCTTACCCAAAACTTCACATAACGTGATCAAACCTACCTGGGAGACAAGCCTACATTACGCCACAGAAAAAAAAAAAAAAAAAAAACGCTATCGGATCTGAGGACAGGGCGTGTGCTTACCCTCAGTGCCTTGCTTCAGCCTAGGACCATCGAAGACAAAACACGCACTAGTCTAGAACCACGAAGCATGGATGGAAGAAGCCCGAAAAGAAGTGCTAAAACGCAGAAAGTTGGCAAAAGCAGAAGATGAGGAAAACCATCCCCCCAAAAAGGGTGGGGTGGGGGAGACGCAGGCGAGAACATCAAGCAGAAAAGAAAAAACAGAACACAAAACATAAATCTTAGTGACCTAACGCAACTAGGTCCATAAAATGTACACTCAGCCAATGATAAAATGAGCGGTCTCTTCCAAAAGCCTAAACAAAATTAAATGTTTTCCTCTGTAAGAAACGTGTTAGGAATAAGCCATGCATCAACAGATAAGTTCCTGTACAAAAATAGACTCGGTTCTCTTTATCGTAAGCTATTTGTTTGTTGTTTATTATAATTTTTATAAAACCCACTTGTTGGTCTCTTAAAAAAACTAAGTTCTGATATGAATTATGTGGCAACGTCTCTACTGACAAGCATTCTCTGTGGTTAAATATATTAAAGAAAGTTATTCTTTCACTGTTATTTGTCATAAAATAAATTTAATACAGCGATATCAGCACGTTCGTAATCAGTAGGGATGAAGTGTTACTTATTCTCACTTGGGACGTTAAACTCCCATTTTAAAACTTTTACCAAATTGTAGGATATAATTTTCATATGTATAAAATCTAGGGAAATAGCATTAAATGGAAGATTAGATCATAGATACATGAAACACGGAAAATTAAACAAAAAGGCTCTTAATATAATTTTTACTTTGTTTACATTTGAACATGAGTTTAGCTCGAAGCTTGTTCTACTATGATGATTCGTAGCCGTGGTCGTAGCGTCGGGTTGATTCTCTTTTTCTTTCTTTTTGTCCATAAAGCTGACGAAGTTGGTTCGAAACTAACCCACAGACGCCAATTTGTTAACTACATGATACTTTTTCTACACAGCTCCGTCATCTATGTCGGTGTTACATAAACGTATCAATATTAAATTTTCCTAAAATACACATAAAGAAGAATACCGGCATCAGTGCGAGCTGTCCTGGGTTCGATTGCCGGTGGAGTTCAACATTTCGGTGTTGACCCAGCATTGTGAGGACAAGTGGGGAGCTGGTGTGAACTAAACACAGTGGCGATCACAGTTTAGAGCTTCGGATTTCCTCTCCCAGCACGTCTGGTCAGCGTGGGAGCAGCATACCACTTCCTCCCTCCGAGAAAGGTCTCATTCAGTAGTGAATTGAATATGTCTGAATTATATATAAGCGCCATAAGAAAATTTCCACAGTATATTGAAAATAAGGTACGATGGTATTTAAATCGTGAAACTTCAAGCGCAAACTGTTTGTTTTTCAGGTATACAAACAGTTGTTGGATACAAAA